>JAODAL010003440.1:0-173957 GCA_025379985.1 Phyllomedusa bahiana
AGTTTCACATTTAAGTGCAAGGTGACAAAGCTGTAGTGCACCAAAGTAAAAAAACACGTATCTGTAATGTATTCCCGGATAAAAAAAGGGTATTTTTTGGCACCTATCAATTCACCTGTGGTGACTACAAAATTGCAGTATTCACATTTAAGTGCAAGGTGCCTCAATGAACAATGCTGTAGTGCACCAAAGTCAAAAAACACGTATCTGTAATGTATTCGGATATTACAAGGTATTTTTGGCACCTATCAACCTGTGCTGACTTGCTGGATTCTAATTTAAGTACAAGGTGGATATATCAACAAAGGTGGAATGGGCAAAATTGAAAATGAACACCTATCTGAAATGTATACTGATAATAAAAGTGGAGTTTTGCACCTAACAAAGAGACCTGCAGTTACTAGAAAAGATGTGTATCCTATAAGTTCAGGCTGCCCAATATCCAGGAAATATTTCAATAGAAAACTGTTAATAATAAAGCTATTGCAGTGCAATGTCTACACTAAGTCTTGTGAACTTTATCCATATTCTTTATAGAGCTGTCTGTGTTCGCCCACGGGGGCCCCCCCTCCGGTCCCCACCCCCCGTGACTTTACAGCGGCAGATGCTCCTTTAAAATTCTCTAGCTAACTATATAAAATCTTCCAATCTCTAATCTAACTAAATTGTAAGGATCACAGCTAATAGTAGAGGTTTCTCTGTGAAGAAATATAATAATTTCGCTGAGCTGTTTGGACACAGGCAGAGCGCACGTCCTTCTGCTCTGAGACGCTGGGAGACACTGAGGCTGAACAGGAAACGCTGTTCTATGTAAAACGAGGTCATGTGATTTTTCCAGCCAATCGCAACCATACACATCCCAGTCATGATGTCGCACACACATCTCACCCTGCTCTATTCTGTAATCTGATTTGCTGGCCGCCAAAATTACAGGAAGCACCGACAAAGGCGCGATTTTAATAGATTATGCACAGATTTTAACCTAAATTATCGCATGATCTAAAAAATCCGATCACCATAAGAACTGTGCCGATTTCAACTTTGTCGATAATAATCGCTCAACACTATTCCTCAACTCCAGTCCTCAAAGCCCACCAACAGGTCATGTTTTCAGGATTTCCTTAGTATTGCACAGATGACATACACTATCACTGTTTACATCCCAATTCAAATTGATTCCCTAAATGTATTGGCCGATTTAGGGATCAAATGCCTGTTGTGAATTCTGCCATTAAGCTCCTTGTTAGAGATCAGCAATTTGTGCAAACGTACTGAAACATTGAACAGTGGGACATGTGAATTCTAAAGTTAAGAGATGGTCTCATTTAGTGCATTTAAAAAAAAGTAAAAAAAAATGTAAATTTGAAATTTCAACCAAAAGCCAAATATCCCTAACTTTTTGTGAGTAGTGTAGTTATTGTCGGTGCATTCTATGGGAAATCCTAAAAACATGACCTGTTGTTGGGGCTTGAAGACTGGAGTTTAGGAACATTGCTCTAGAGGACCCAAAATGTTCATTTTTTTTATACAGACAGCCATTTAAATGAGAACTTTGGTGGTGCTGAAAGGAAATGAAACGTTTGATTCTGGGTACCTTATGGATTATAATTGTTTTGCTGGGGGTCCTAACAATAAGACAGAGTGTAATCTATTGTTGGGGGCCGATCTAAAGAGAACTAAGGGGTTGTGCAAAGTATTAGGCTAGGGCCACACAGCTTAGGACAAAAAAACTCGTAGAAAACTAAAACCTAAAAATGCTTTGAACATCAGTTTTTATTCCAAAGCAGCTGGGCTTCCGACGAGTTTCTTGGGTGGTATTCAGATTTTTGACGCATTTTTTGGAGAGTTTTTGGACTGTTTTTGGGCAGTTTTTAATTTATGCAAAGTCCATATACCTTGTTAAACACCTGGCCATTTTTTCAGCAGAAGCGTCCAAAATCCGTGCCAAAAACCGCCGAAAAAAAACATCCGTGGTTTACATAGACTTCAATAGTAAATTTTATGCCCTGCTCGTTTTTCTGCAAAATGTTACAAAAAAATGACCAGCAGCAAAAACGAGCAGAAAAAAAAGCTCTATGGAGACTACAGAACATTTTTTACTATTGAAGTCTATAGGATGTGTTTTCAGTCACTTTTTAGAAAATGAAAAAACCCTTAAAAAATAGACCGTTTTTGTGTACTGTGTAGTCATAGCCTTAAACATAGCTTGTCCATTTCTTCAGCCACCACCTGTTTTGTATGAAGTGTTTGAAAAACTACTTGTCTGTATAGTATAGAAGTTAAATTTACGCACCTTTCATACCATTCCAGAACAAAACTCATAATGGATGTTTGACTAGTGTGGTAACAATCTTGAAAGTCAAAGTTCATGAACGATTTGACTTGACATTTAGTTAAGTAAATGGAGAGCAAACAGTGTCTCTCCACTGAGCACGGAACCACATATGAATAGTTAAATTGTATGGTAAGATCTTCTGTCTTGATGGAACAAGGTTTTGGGGTGTTGGCAAAACACTTCATATGGTTCTACTGCTCCCCGCCTCCCGCACGCCCCCCAAAGTCAGGTGCATTACAAAGTGTTGCAGGCGCTCTGTAATGCGCCTGAGACTGGCGTACGGGCGATTTTCATATATAGTGAACGGGGCTGCGCCAGTTTTCGGGCATAAAAGACGCAAGACTTCTGACTCACATTCATACATGTCGCACTTAAGGCCACATGTAAGAAAAAGGTCTAGGTCTAAAACTCACTTTGTTGCCCATAGCAACAAATCAATACGCCCTTTTCTTTTCATATAGTGCTCTGGAAAAATGGGAGAGGCGCTGTGATTGGTTGCTATGGGCAACAAAGTGAGTTTTAGACCTAAACAGTTTTAATACATGTGGCCCTTAATGTCTGTTTTTATATGTAGATCTGTTCCATTAATTTTAAATGGAAAGCCAAACCTAGTCCTAACAAATAAGTCCTTATTGAGATAGAAGTAGCAGAGCAGAGAAGAAGTAGTATTATAAGTAGTCAAGTAGAATAAGTAGTAGAAGAGTAGTAAGTAGAAAAATATGGGGGTCTGAGATGGTCAATGGCCACTTGTCTGCGGGTTCATACACACATCACTATATATGTAGCTGTAACACTGTAGCCATTCAAGTGTTTGGGGCCATACTTTAATTTCACATAAAGACATAAGAGTTTTTTTCTGTCATTTTTATATCTTTTAATAAAACAGGAACAAAAGATGTAACATGATCCATCAGAGGCTGTAATATTGTTTCATACAGTGATAAGAGTCTCTTCATATGTCACAGACTAAGCTCCATCATGTATAAGGGTGGACACTGATTTCAATTCACCTTAGCCCCATTACATAAAGTAGGAGTTGTCCTTTAAAGAGTTTTGTTTCACCATGATGTTTCACTGAGTCACAAGCAGTTTTACACTAAGGCTGTGTCCCCACTGCAGAGGACAAATACCGGTCGGTTTACCCGGCCGGCATTTGTCCTGTTTTGCGGCCGTCCCCACTCTCCGCGATGAGTGGAGAAAAGCTCTCCCCCTTCACATTCACAAGCACAGGTTCCGTCCGAAAACCGTACAGAAGATTGTACTTGTTGAATGTTTTGCGGTCGGACCGCGGGCGGAAAAATCGCCGGACGGAAAACCCAGGTTTTCCATAGAGCAGCATTGTGCTCATTTTCGGACGGTTTTTCAGGCGGTCTGCAAAAATCTTCAGTAAACAAAAGCTGCTGAGAGGAGTGAAGACAATTGCTTATCTGTAAATAAAAGCTAATCTTGTTGGAGATAATGTGTCTTCTCCGAGAGTGAGCTATGTCTGTGGTGACTTCTCTCCCTGCTGAAGATCTGGGCCTAACCAGAGAAACCTTGTGTGCTTTCAGACCTGATAAAATCTCTATCACATGACTGAGGTAAAATACAAAAATATATATATTTAGAAAAGGTCTTCAATTACCTTTCCCCACCTGTAGAAAGCTAATCTTTCTAGTGAGAAAACCCTTTTAAGGCATTTATAGTGAGCATTACTTACTTGTGATTAGTTATGTAAGAGGAAAGATAATATAAGTGCAAAGGAAAAGTGTCTGTGTTGTGTGTCAATCAAGCCGCTGTTGTAATTATTTGATGAACCTACAATAATATAGGCTATACAGGCAGTCCCCGGGTTACAAACAGGATGGGGACTGTAGATTTGTTCTTAAGTTGAAATTGTATGTAAGTCGGAATAGGTATATTTATTAAATGTAATGCCAGCACAAATATTTCTTTTAGTTTTGGATAGTGCAGGAAACAGTTTTTACATTTGTTTTGCTGTCTGTGCCCTTTTTCAGAAGATTTCACCTAACGTTCTGAATCTCATGTGCAGCTGTGGCATGCTGGCACTTGGTTATCATGGGGCGTGACTCAGTGTTGAATGTCAACCACGCCCCATAAGTCTCCGTTTGTAACTAGGGGACGTATGTAAGTCGGAACGATGTAAGTCGGGGACTGCCTGTATTCTGATTTGTATACAGGGTCAACATTATGTAATATGGTTAGAATGCACAACTAATTTTTTTTTGTTCCACTTCATCTAACTTAATAGATAATCTGATATTTGTAGTTCCACATCAACCATAAGGTTATCAATTCTTCTACTATGGAGCATGAATAGTCATATATGTGTAAGTGGTTGCCTAAAGGAAAACCCATTTTAGTCACCTTGATAAATTTCCACACGAGTAATGTCTGGCCTATGATCTAGACACAAATGGCTCATAGCCAAATTGGATATCTATAGAGTATGCTCGTCTGTAGATTACATTCGGGTTGGAAAGCTTGTTTCATTTCTACAGATGTACTTATTTTAAAAGGCTATCTGATCAACACTACATAACACTTAGTATTGAAACCATCGTCAGTCATTAATGATGTATGACTTTATAACGGCCTTGCCACGTGAATTCGAAGCCTTCCTCACAACACCCTATCAAAGTTAATATTGAGATGGTGGCTTGCTGGAATAGACCAATCAGCAAAAATAAAGCCACAATTACCAAAAGTAATAAATGTACATGTAAAAGCCTAGGACAACATGTATGAAAACTTGCACAGACTAGACACTCGGACTTCTCAGTAGGTTAGTGTAGCATTCGTCAGTATGTATGAAAGTGTCTCAGCACTTTATAAATGTGTCCCGTTGTATGACAAAAATATGCACTAAAACGTGTGCCAAAATTTGTCTCACCAGTTTAAACTTGGCATGGATTAGTACGACATTTGTGCCCCACATTCTGTCAAGAAACATTCATATATGTGTCTAATCTTATGCATGTGGTGTGACAAAGAGGATAGCACGCTTGACACTTCTGCACACAATAATGTAGAAACATGCAAATCTTTATTAGTATTCAGAAAGAGAGAGATTAAAAACAATTACAGTAGGGGATTGAAGGGAAAAACAAAACAAGCCCCCTAGAAATTCATCGAGACCATCTATAGATGAGAAAAGTGATAGGTCAGGAAATAGTATAAAATACAGCACCTGTCCCATGCAACATAAATATAGTAGAAAAATCTCTGAGCAGTCACAGTACAAAATAAAAAAATACAATGTGATGAGGACAAAGAGTGCACCATAAATAATATCCACTACATAATGTTCTGTAGAGTACTATACTTTAAGTAGAGGGTTTATTTATGTTGCACTCTGTGGATTTTCTAGAGGCTTCTTGTGTTTCCTTCAGGCTCCTATTTTAATTGTTTTTAACCCAACTTTTATTTTTTTTTTTTTACAAATTGATACTGATACATATTATTTTCTTCTAAGCTGTATATATTTTTTTTATTTTCTAACTGTAGATTTTTTTTTAATGTTGTTGTCTTTGTATGAATATGGGGGCAGCCATCTTGCCTGAGCTGCTTTTAACATCAGATCCTTAACCACAGCTACATGGGCATAAGAGCCTGTGAATAGGAGAAGGCCCACTGACTGCTACAGGAGAGTTCTCTAGTCATGCTTTGTGACCTGAGAAGAAGTCACTCTGCAGGGAGGGAGAGAGTGAGAGATGTGACCATTGTTGGACTGGGACACCTAGGGCCCACAGGTAAAGTTGAGTCTAGAGGACCACTAGTTGAGCTGCTTCTGGGCCCACCAGTGGAGTTTATTTTAGGGGTCTACTCTACAGTTACTGTAAATGACTGTACACATCTCATATTTTCTGCCTCTTGCTTTTTGCCTCTCTTTTTCTCCTTTTCTGTCTCTTTCAAGGATGTATATGCAATTAAAAAACAACCCCAGGTCTGCCATGCTCAGGGGCCCACTGGGGGTTTATCCTATTCCTCTGTGGGCCAGTCCTGTGACAATCTGTTATTGTGAATGGGGGATCATGTGTTATCTATAAACACCTCTCAGTGTAACCCTTCTTGTGCTGATAATGAGGAGACTGATGAAAAGATTTCTCTACAGAACAGGAAGTGTCAGACCATTACTAGGCCAAAGTGACAACTGCAGGATGTAAGGATTTAAAAAAAAAAAAGTATTGATAGTGATATGGAAAATTAAAAAACACAAAATAAATTCTTACCAATTGTTAGACAATAGGTCATTTTCTGATGACATATTCCCTTAATATGTCTTTACAGAAACTTTAACATAATGTATCTCCATCCAATTTGTGAAACAGAATTGTATTATCAGCCGAGTTTAGGAGATTACACTTTAGAGGGGTTTTAGTTGTTGTATTAAGAAAACTTCTGCAGCATGATTACAATGTCAGCTGTACTGGACAGACTCCGATTACTTACCTCAGGTATAGAGGGTCCTGGCCCTGCATGCAGCATATTTTATAAAATTCAGTTCTTAAAAGGAAATAAGATAGTTTCTGTTCACTGGAAGCTAGCAGAAATCTTAGAAGTGGTGAGAAATGTATGCAAAACACTACACTCCCCGGGCCCAAAATTTTATTAGGTACACCTGTCCAACTGCTCGTTAACACTTAATTTCTAATCAGCCAACACATGGGGGGCAACTCAGTGCATTTAGGCATGTAGACAGGGTCAAGACAATCTCCTGCAGTTCAAACCGAGCATCAGTTATGGGGAAGAAAGGTGTTTTTGAGTGCCTTTGAACTGGCCATGGTTGTTGGTGCCAGAAGGGCTGGTCTGAGTATTTCGAAACTGCTGATCTCCTGGATTTTCACGCACAACCATCTCTGGGGTTTTACAGAGAATGGTCCGAAAAAGAAAAAATATCCAGTGGGGCGGCAGGCCTGGGGGCGGCAATGCCGTGCTGAGGCCCGAGGTCAAAGGAGAATGGGCGGGACTGGTTCGAGCTGATAGAAAGGCAACAGTGACTCAAATACCACCGTTACAACCAAGGTGGGCAGAAGAGCATCTCTGAACGCACAGTACGGCGAACTTTGAGGCAGATGGCTACGGGCAGCAGAAGACCACCCCGGGTGCCACTCCCTTTCAGCTAAGAACGGGAAAAACTGAGGCTCCAATTTGCCCAAGCTCATCGAAATTGGACAGTAGAAATTGGAAAAACTTTTGCCTGGTCTGATGAGTCTCGATTTCTGCTGCGAAAATTCGGAGGGTTTAGGGTCAGAATTTGGCGTCAACAACATGAAAGCATGGATCCATCCTGCCTTGTATCAACGGTTCAGGCTGGTGGTGGTGGTGTCATGGTGTGGGGAATATTTTCTTGGCACTCTTTGGGCCCCTTGGTACCAATTGAGCATCGTTGCAACACCTTGTGGAATCTATGCCACGAAGAATTGAGGCAGTTCTGAAGGCAAAAGGGGGTCCAACCCGTTACTAGCATGGTGTACCTAATAAAGTGGCCGGTGAGTGTATATTGCAACACTCTTCAGTATAAAATAAATATGCTGAATTTAAAGGGAATTTGTTAGGTAGTTTATGTTGCTCTAACTCAGAGTATATGTGATAGAGGGAGAGAAGCTGAGCTCTGTGATATACAGTTGTGCTCAAAAGTTTACATACCAGGCAGAGTTTTTGCCTTCTTGGCCTTTTTTCAGAGAATATGAATGATAACACAAAAACTTTTTTTCCACTCATGGTTCGTGGTTGGGTGAAGCCATTTATTGTCAAACTACTGTGTTTTCTTTTTTCTAAATCATAATGAAAACCAAAAACATCCAAATGACCTTAATCAAAAGTTAACATACACTGGTTGTTTTGGCCTGATAACATGCACAGAAGTTGACACAAATGGGTTTGAATGGCTACTAAAGGTATCATTCTCAACTGTGACCTCTTTGCTTTTAATTAGAGTGTGTGCATAAAAGCTGAGTGAGTTTCTGAGATCCAGACAGACTCTTGCATCTTTCATCCAGCCACAGACGTTTCTGGATTGGGAGTCATAGGGAAAGATATGTCAACGGATCTATGGGAAAAGGTAGTTGAACTGTATAAAACAAGAAAGGGATACAAAAAGACATCCAAGGAATTGATAATGTTAGTCAGCAGTGTTCAAATTGTGATTAACAAAGGGAAAATCAGGGGCTCTGTAAAAACCAAACCATGGTCAGGTGGACCAACAAAAATTTCGACCACAACTGCCAGGAAAGTTGTTTGGGATGCAAAGAAAAACCCACAAATAACATCAGCTGAAACACAGGGCTCTCTGAAAACTAGCGGTGTGGTTGTTTCAAGCTGCACAATAAGGAGGCACTTGAAGAAAAATGGGCTGCACGGTCGAGTCACCAGAATAAAGCCATTACTGTGCAAATGCCACAAAGTATCTCACCTACAATACACCAAACAGCACAGAGACAAGCCTCAAAACTTCTGGAACAAGGTCATTTCTAACTTTTTGGCCACAACCATAAACGTTACATTTGGAGAGATGTCAACAAGGCCTATGATGAAAGGAACACCATTCCTACTGTGGAGCACAGAGGTGGATCGCTGATGTTTTGGGGATGTGCGAGCTACAAAGGCACAGGAAACTTGGTCAAAGCTGAAGGAAAGATAAATGCAGCATGTTATCAGCAAATACTGAAGGCAAGTTTGCACTCATCAGCCTGGAAGCTGCACATGGGACGTACTTGGACATTCCAACGTGACAACGATCCAAAACACAAGGCCAAGTCGACCTGTCACTGGCTACAGCAGAACAAAGTGAAGGTTCTGGAGGGGCCATCTCAGTCTCCTGACCTCAGTATCATTGAGCCCTTCTGGGGAGATCTCAAGCAAAGCGCAGTTCATGCAAGACAGCCTAGGAATTTGCAGGAACTGCAGGCTTTTTGCCAATAAGAATGGGCAGATTTACCATCTGAGAAAATAAAGAGCCTCATCCACAACTACCACAAAAGACTTCAAGCTGTCATTGATGTTAGAGGGGGAAATACACGGTATTAAGAACTGGGGTATGTGAAATTTTAATCAAAATCATTTGGAAGTTTTTGGTTGTCATTATGATTTAAAAAGAGAAAACACAGTAGTTTGACAATAAATGGCTTCACCCAACCACTAACCATGAGTGGGAAAAAAGTTTTTGTATCATCATTCATATTCTCTGAAAAAAAGACCAAGAAAGCAAAATTTCTGCTGGGGTATGTAAACTTTTGAGCAAAACTGTATATAGGTTTATATGATTTGGAGCAGGATTTCTGAATAAACAGCAGAGTATATCCTAAAACAGAGAGTAAAAGTCCTGCTTAAACGGCCCACATACAGTGTTTGACAGTTTGCTCTATGCTCACACTGATACAGAGAAAGTTGTCAATCATTGTACGTGGGCAGAGTAAGAAAGACTTCCATTGTCTCTTTAGGAGACCTATTAGGTTTTTTTTCTCAGAAATTCTGCTCCAAATCATATAAGCCTTTATTTCATACAGTTTAGCTTCTATCACATCCTGCTCTCAGATCATCATAAGCAACCTGGCAAGTTCAATTTAAATAAACCTGGAAAAGCTCTGAAAGGCTCTGCTCACACCCTGCTTAGACTATATGCACGACGTACATGTATGAACAGTGGTGAGAAGCTTATGTCCAAGACATGTACAACTGAATGCCCTTATAGTTGCATATATATACCATTATGTTCAAGAAAGCGAGTGACTATGTTTTCCTGTATAATAGTAAAAAAGGATACTAACATATACCAGCCAAACACGTCAGCTGGATACTCTTGAATTCTGGCCCATATAACTTGTATGATGTTCAAATGGGGAGTATTTGCTGATGCATGAGCCAAATGAAAAGTGAACAGAACCTAAGCCTTTATGCAAATACAATGATGTTATTTTACAGCAATGTGATGACATTTAGGGCTACATGTATGAAACGTTTTTGGTTTAAAATTATCTAGAAACCTATGGGGAAAAAGTGAGTTTTAGACCAAAACCGTTTCATACATGTGGCCCTTACTTTAGTATGCTCTATATGCTAAAATGGTGTCATTGACAGATTCTAGAATATCAGCATCTAAATGGAGCACCTACATTTCCACTAGGATATCAAACTATGAGTATATCAGAGCAGTCCACCACAAGCGGAAAACACATCCCCTTTGACCATGATTACTACCATGGACAGCTCCTCAGTTGTAGGAAGATCCAGGGCTGATTTGGGGAATTCCAATACAAAGTCCAAAAGAGCACCCATGAAGGACCTCATGTATGAAAACTATCTGGGTATAACATTTTCTTTGTTGCCCAAAACAACCAATCAGAGCTCCCCTTTCATTTTCCATAGCACTATATGAAACGAAAGTGGCACTCTGATTGGTTGTTATGGGAAACAAAAAAGAGTTTTAGACCTAGACAGTTATCAAACATTTGGCTCCAAGGGCCACATGTATGAAACTGTTTAGGTCAAAAACACACTCGTTGGCCCATAGTAACCTATGGGCCAAAGAGTGAGTTTTAGACCTAAGCAGTTTCATACATGTGGCCCTAAATGTCTGACATAACATGTACAACATGACATGAACAAACCCTTTAATTTTAGTGCAGTGTTGGATGAGTTTGTCAGCAGTAGGCCTGCTGGACACCAAGCTTTGTTTGGGTTTCAAACATTGGAGGAACCCATCTGAAACAAAGTTCATCTGTAAAATGTCTCTAAACATCTTGACAGCTATAAATGGCACATTGATACCATAGATACATTGGCCCAATAATCATGAACTAACAAGGGCACTAGCAAAAGGTTGCCATGTTGGTGGGCATTCAAGGCCAATAAAAGTCTGCAGAGCTGGTTCCTCTGGATTAACTTGGAATGCAGCAGATGTTCACTGACCTTTCAAGAACCAGAGACTAGATAGTAAGTTTTATTAGGAGAATCTGAAAGGCAGACAGGTGCTTTTGAGTGCTGGTTGGATATGTCTATGTCCTCTTGGTTTGCTCTCTTAGCCAATGGCGCTTAAGGCAAAGAAGAATAGTGACACGTTCTTAGGACAATATGGAGACAAGCCTTGACCCTGTGTATCCAGTGCTGAAAAAGCAAGCAATTGAGGACAATGGTGGGCAGAACAGCTCAGGTGAATTGCAGAAAGGGCTATGGAGAGTAGCCATGTAGAGCAGACTGTTCTCCTTGTAAAATCTTCCGTCTGCTCCGTGTCGCTCTCCCTCCTCTATCTTGCAGTACTTCCCTTTGCTTTCCCTCTGCCTTGATGTAGTTTGCCTTCTCAGAACAGTATATACACATTGATCGATGTCTGGAGCTTCCACTCTCCTGCGCTTTTTTGTCAAATCCTTCCCCCGTTCTGAGTGGTTTCGCTTGGCGAGCACGATACACATACTTTTTACATTTTCTTTCATTTTTTTCCCCCCTTCGGAATTGTGCTGATGAAGCGTCAGAAGTAAATAAGCATATGCATTTATGCAAATTGCGGAGTAGCGTGAGATAATGAAAACAAAGCTGTGCTGGCTTTCTGCCAAGCAGTGGCACTCAGGGAGCCTTAGGCAAATCTGTGCCTCCTGATTTCTCTGTAGAAGCAGCTGAGAAGAAAGCCAGGACGGGCGCCCCTGACATTCCGGTGCCCATCGCTTGCCAGGCGCAGAGAGGCACGATATGAACGTCGCTACCATGGGAAGAATGGCATTCCCAGGAGTCTATGGTCCTGACACATACGCCTCCCCTTTCTTGCACGGCTCCTTCATGATTCCCTCCTTGGAATTTACAAACATTTCCCTCAGATCAATAGCTGTATTGATTATTCATTGTGAGCGAGTTCTATGTCTCTGGCCATAGAGCTCTGGCACAGTGTGAGCTGCTGCAGAGCAGGAAGTGGGGGGGGGGACCGAGCTGCTGTTCAGGGTGAAGCCAAGACAGCAAAAAGGAGAGAGCAAAATCAGAAGTCAGAAAGTAGAAACAGCAAAATGGGAAGAGAGAAAAATGTCACATCCAGCAAAACTTGTTCCAGGGCACGTGGGAGTTTTGTTAACCTTCCACCAGTCGCTGCCACCTCTATGTGCTTGGCTAACTCTTCCACGCAGGAGACTATGTTCCAGCAGAACTGTATGAAGGATTTCTTGGCTTCTTGCGAGGAAAACAGGAAACATGGAAGGACGTGATGAGAGGAGCGACGCGCTGTTGTAGTTCAGTGCCTTGGCAGGCGCCTCGCCAACAGAAGTTGGCACCAGCAAAGCCTGGAAGCTAAGAGCGATCGGCTGCGTTTCCAGGGAGAAGGAGCGATGCTTTGGGTTCTATTCTATGCATGAAGGAGGCTGTAATTTTCTAACGGATAAAAATCTGCGCACAGCGATTCGGCTGCTTTGAACACATGGAATTAGCTAATTGTCGGGTTAATTAATGGGATCACCCAAACAGGCTGTGCCACATATGACGGGTTATGTGTTGGACAGGTGCCAAAGATAATAAAATTAGGAGAGAAATCTCAGGAAGACAGCGCGGAGCGATGGGAGATACACAGGCTGGAATATTCCAGAGTAATGGCAACGGACAGGGGAGTGTGTGGTCTGGAAGGAATCAGCTAAAGAAGACATTTACGAGGACTACAGAATCTGATGCGATTCATTGGTGATTGGCTGCATATTGTATTATTCACAACTAAAGGTATCTGTGATGGGCAGGACAGACTGTTCATTCAGAGGCCAACTGCAAAATAACTGTACAGAGGAGCCTTGTCCATCACAGACCATCATCCACTGGCTGCTATGACAGAGCCATGTGCTAGAATAGCCCTAATGTGTGCTGGGGTCTGGGAGTCTGTCTCCGTATAGTGTGTGTTGTTTCTAAGCACAGGACTGTCAGCCTTGTGATCTGGAAAGCTGTAGCTCAAATCACTGCCTGTCTTGCATATTTTACTGTGAGTCTCCCTGAAATGCTGTGTGGTCTCTATAAGCCTCTGTTTACATATCAAGGTCACTATATAGTCATAAGTATCACTAGTAGATAAATATAGTTAGGCAGTTATCGTGTCTGTGGGTTTTAGTGCTTGCTTATGTATAAAATGGTCAACATTACAGTTCCCTGTAGTGTGTACACTTTATATGTCATCTGATATAGACAAGTTGTACACATCTTAGGACACTGTCCTTTTTTGCCATAAGAGGTATGTTATAGCTACCTGTACACTTTTATATGTCTTCTAATACAGACAAGTTCTACACATTCTAGGATACTGTGCCTGTCTGTCATATAATGTATGTTTTACCTACATGTACACGTTTATATGTCATTTAATACAGACAAGTTGTACACATTCTAGGATACCGTGCTTGTCTGCCATATGAGGTATGTTATAGCTACCTGTATACTTTTATATGTCATCTAATACAGACAAGTTGTACACATTCTAGGATACCGTCTTGTCTGTCATATAATGTATGTTTTACCTACATGTGCATGTTTATATGTCACCTAATACAGACAAGCTGTACACATTCTAGGATACTGTGCTTGTCTGCCATATGATGTATGTTTTAGCTACATGTACAATATTATATGTCACGTGATATAGACAAGTTGTACACATCCTCGGACATTGCGCTTGTTTGCCATATGATGTATATTTTACTTACATGTACACTTTTTATATGTTACCTGATATAGACAAGTTGTACACATTATAGGACATTGTACTTGTCTGCTATATGAGGTATGTTATAGCTATCTGTATACTTTATATGTCTTCTAATACAGACAAATTGTACACATTCTAGGATACTGTGCTTGTCTGCCATATGATGTATATTTTACCTGCATGTACACTTTATATATGTTACCTGATATAGACAAGTTGTATACATCTTAGGACATTGTGCTTATCTATCATATCATGAATGTTTTACCTACATGTATACTTTTATATAACATCTAATACAGACAAGTTGTACACATTATAGGACATTGTACTTGTCTGCAATATGAGGTATATTATAGCTACCTGTCTATTATCTGATATCGACAAGTTGTACACATCCTAGGATACTTTGCTTGTATGCCATATGATGTATGTTTTAGCTTAGTATACACTTTTATATAACATCTAATACAGACAAGTTGTACACATTATAGGACATTGTACTTATCTGCCATATGAGGTATATTATAGCTACCTGTCTATTATCTGATATCGACAAGTTGTACACATCCTAGGATACTGTGCTTGTATGCCATATGATGTATGTTTTAGATTAGTATACACTTTTATGTCATCTAATACAGACAAGTTGTACACATCCTAGGATACTGTGCTTGTATGCCATATGATGTATGTTTTAGCTATATGTAAAACATTATATGTCATATGATATAGAAAAGTTTTAAACATCCTAGTATACTGTGATTTTCTGCCATAGGATGTATACTATTGTATGTAATTTAATACAGACAAGTTCACACATCCTAGGACACAGTGCTTGTCTGTCATATGATGTATATTTTACTTACATGGACACTTTTATGTTAAATAACACAGACAAGTTTATACATCCTATGACACTGTGCTTGTTTGTCATATCATGTATGTTTTAGCTACATGTATACTTTTATATCTCTTCTGGTATAGACAAGTTGCACACTTTCTAGGACACTGTGCTTGTCTGCCATATGATGTATATTTAGTTACAAGTACACTTTTATGTTACCTAATACAGACAAGTTTATATGTGCTATGACACTGTGCTTGTCTGTCATATGATGTATGTTTAACCTACATGTACACTTTTATATGTCTTCTAATACAGACAAGTTGTACACATCCTAGGATACTGTGCTTGTCTGCCATATGAGGTATATTATAGCTACATGTATACTTTTATATGTCATCTAATACAGACAAGTTGAACACAATGTAGGACACTATGCTTGTCTATCATATGATATATGTTTAGCTACATGTACACGTTTATATGTTATATAATACAGATAAGTTCACACATCCTAGGACACAGCGTTTTTCTGTGTCCTAGGATGTATTATGTTACCAGGCATAGACAAGTTTACACATCCTAGTACACTGTGCTTATCTGTCATATCATGTATATTTTAGCTTCATGTACACTTTTATACCTCATCTGATAAAGACAAGTTGTACACATCCTAGGACACTGTGCTTGTCTGCCATATAATGTATGTTTTAGCTACTGTATATGTTCACTTTTATGCTAATACAGACAAGTTTATACATCCTAGGACACTCTGCTTCTCTGTCATATGATGTATGTTAGTTACATGTACATGTTTATATCTTATATAATACAGAGAGGTTGTATACAACGTAGGACACTGTGCTTGTCTGAAATGTAATATATGTGTTAACTACATGGACGCTTGTATATGTTATCTAATACAGACAAGTATATACATCCTAGGACCCTGTACTTGTCTGTCATATAATGTATCTTATAGTTACATGTACATGTTAAGATGTTATATAATGCAGACAAGTACACATCCTAGGACACTGAGCTTGTCTGTCATATGATGTATGTTATAGTTACATGTACACGTTAAGATGTTATATAATGCAGACAAGTACACTTCCTAGGACACTGAGCTTGTCTGTCATATAATGTATGTTGTAGTTACATGTACACGTTAAGATGTTATATAATGCAGACAAGTACACATCCTAGGACACTGTACTTGTCTGTCATATGATGTATGTTATAGCTACAAGTATTCTTTTATATTTCATCTTAGGCTAAGTTCACACGGCTTAACTGCGGGACGTAATTACGTCCCGCAATTACGCCGTGTGGCCGGGGGCGGGAGCGAGGGAGGGTGGGGGGGCCGGCACTTCACCAGCCCATAGACAATCACTGCTAGCGGCGCGTATACGCCGCTAGAAAGTGACATGTCAATTATCTTCCCGCCCGGCGGATTCGCCGGGCTGGGAGAGGAGACGTAATCAATAGTTCTCTATGAGAACTGTGGATTACCGTAATGAATGGGCCGTTTTCAGCCCGTAATTTGCGCACTTCGGCGCGTAATTACGGACCGAAATACGGCACATTTTAAGCCGTGTGAACATGGTCTTAGAGTGACAAGTTGTACACATCCTAGAACACTGTTCTTGTCTGTCATATTGTTATATGATGTATGTTTTACCTACCTGTACTTTTATATGTCAAACAATATAGACTAGTTTACACATCCCAGGACACTGCTTGTATGCCATATGATGTATATTATAGCTTCATGTACACTATTATATGTTATACGATATAGACAAGTTATACACATACTAGGAGACTATGCTTGTCTGTCATATGATGTATGTTTATCTACATGTACTTTTATATGTCATTTAATACAGACTAGTTTACACCTTCTAGGACACTGTTCATTGCCTGTCATATCATGTATGTTTTACCTGCATGTACACATCTGATACATGTATGAAGATATTTACCACTCGGAGCTAATACTGTGATACACTGGGGTGCACACAAGTAGTAAATATATGTAAGTGACTTTAGAACTGCTTGCATATACCTATACTGTAAAAGCCGTCCCATGATGCAAGGCAGTATGTTAGGTTATACTATATGTTTCCTCCCAGTGCTGTGTGTATGTTTGCCAGTGAAAGACCCCCCGGAGCCCTAAGCAAAGGGGGACATAACTTTAGGAGTGGGGAACCTATAGCTCCTTTATTGTTTTTAATTGCTGTCTGCGTAGCTGTATGGATTTAGCCAAGGGTGTTTCTGTTGTAAGAGGAAGGAGTAGATGTATACATAGTGTTTTTACTGTAAGAAGCAACGAGCAAAGGAGCACAGGTCTTTGGGTGAAGAACTTTGGCTGCGTCCCCACGGCAGCGGACAAATACCGGTCGGTTTACCCGGCCGCTATTTGTCCTGTTTTGCGGCCGTCCCATTGAGGTGTTCATATTCTGTCCGGAAACCGGACAGAAGAATGAACATGCTCAATGTTTTTTGAGCGGCCGGAAAACGCGTGCAGTGGGGACTGCTGCACGGGTTTTCCATAGAACACCATTGTGCTCATTTTCGTCCAGTTTTTCAGGCGGTCTGAAAAACCGCAAACCGGCTGAAAAACCGGCAGAAAACCCTTGTCATGTTGACATCCCCCTATAGCGCCTGCATAGCCCTGTAGCTCCTGTCTGTCTAGTTGCATACAATTAAGCAAGAGTGGTTGTTGTCTGAGACGAAGAAGTAGGTGAATGTACAGGATGTACTGTGAGGAGGGTGGGGTTTAGGAGTAGATATAACTTCCTGTCTTCTCTATCTCACCAAGTAGAATGGTGGAAACATGTCTGCAGCCTCAGGGAAGTACAATGCAGGGTGATCAACTCACATCACACATAATGGGGTCACACTCCCCTCAGACATTTTATCCTAGTATAGTATAAGCTGCTGTATTGTATATCAGATCATTATTACCAAAGAAATTCAAGTAGTCACATGTGGGATATATCAGTCCGGGGCCGTATATTTGGGGCGCAGCCCCTTTAAGGGGAGGCCCCGCATGACCCGGCGCGCCGTTCCGTGGCAGAGGTTAAGGGGGCGGAATCTGGCGCGACGCGAGGGGGCAGAGACAGGTTATAAGCCGAGCCCCGCGCCGCGCGGGCTCAGACGCAGGGCCAGTGTAAAAGAAATCAGTTCTACACTGCTGTGGAGCGCGGGGCTGTTATAAAATGGCGGACAACGGTGAGGAGATGCTGGGTCAGTTGAGGAGAATGGCGGGGGAGCGAAGCCCGCATGGTTGGAGCAGCAGGTGCGGGGCACGCTGGGGGGATGGGAGGGTGCTGGCCCCTCTGCGGTCTCTTCTGCCGCTGTGGTGGCTGTATCCCCCAATAACCCCCCTAGGCCTGGGGCTATGTCTAGGCGCCGGACTCACCCTCAGGAACGCTTGCGCCCTGAGGCGACCCCCAGGGACCGTGTGCGCCATCGGAGCCCCTCCGGGGACACTCCGGGGCGAGCGGCGCGCTTATCGGGTCGGTCGCGTGCTGTTCGTCCCGGGAGGAATCCAGCTTGGCGGGCGGGCCCAGCGGAACACAGCAGGCGACAACCCAGCCCTGGGGGGTTAACTGCTGAGGTTCCTGTCGTCAGTGTTCCTGTGTCTGTGGTGGGTATCCCTAGCGATGACCTGGTTTGGGGGCCCACCGGGGAGCGACGTCGGGAAGAGGACAGCTGGGAGTCGGAGCGGGGGCGGTCGAGTCGTAGTTGGGACGGATCTTCAACGGCCGGCCCTGGAGGGCTGGAGCCTGCGGTTCGTTCAGGGGGCCCACCTGGGGGTCCTGCAGCGGGGGATGAATATCGGAGGCTGTGGTCGGCGGTCCATGCGGTGCAGGATCCACATCGGTTCGTGTTTGAAGGACGTGGCGGATCTGGAGGGTACCAAGGACGTGGTGACGGTCTTCAGGGATCGGGCAGCGCGGCTGGCGGGATCACAGCTCCCGTGCAGCCTGGTGAGTTGACTTCTATGTCCTGTGTGTCACCGTCAGGGCAGGCATCGCTGGGGGCGACGACAGGTTTGGCTTCGAGGGGAGAGGGGGTCCCGGCGTGGCAGGATTTGGCGAGTAGCTTGCAGGTATTGTTGGCACGTTTTCCGGGTGCGACGGGTTCAGTGAGACAGGGTTCCCCATTATCAGCTTGGGGGCCTACGGGTCTAGGGTCGAGTAGCGTGCTGCCCTCACCAATGGGGGTGGGGGTGTTGGGGGTGAGAGACACTTCGAGGAGTGGGGTTACAGTGTCGGTGCAAACGGAGCATGATACAGTGGATAGGGTGCGTCTAGACGACAGGGCGAGAGGGGAGGTTTATGTATGTTTTGAGGGCTCTTTAGGCTCGCATTTGAAGAAGGAGGTGAGGGAAAAAATTTGGCAGGACGAATACGTTGAGATTTTTTCTGTTACCGCTTGAAAAATTAGTTTGCCAAAGGGGAAGCGCTATGAAAGCAAGAAGGATGAGGAGGAAAAGTGAAGGTGGCGGTTGATACCGCAGACCTTCCAAAATTGGATGCAGGCTTTTGCCATATTGGCAAGTGTCATAGGGGAAAAGGCTCCGGAGAATTGCTCCGGATTATTTTGATACTTAGATTCCATAGCTGAAGCGCAGCGGGTATATGGGGGACAGGCGTGGCTCAGATATGACGAACAATTTCGTCAGAGGAAGGCAGTTAGGCCGGCAATCCGATGGGACCAGAAGGACATTGGGTTGTGGCTGCGGTTGATGGCCCCGATGCGTTATGGCCAGACCTTTCAGGGAGGACCTGGCGGCTCCGGAAAGCAGTGGGGTGCTGGGTCATTTGGGGGGAGTTCCCAGCGGGACTTCAAGGCCGGGGTCTGCTGGCAATTTAACGACAGTCAATGTCGATTCGGGTCGAGCTGCCGCTTTAAGCATGTATGCTCAGTGTGCAGTGCCGCTTCCCATGGGGCGTCCCGTTGTTTGCGGAAAGGGGAGGGGTTCAGGTGTTCAGCAAGGGGGAGACGCCAGTGAGCCTAATCGCGATGGAGCCGTACCTAGATAGGTACCCTAATAGGGAGGCTGCGCGATTGTTGGAAGCGGGTTTTGGGGAGGGTTTTCGGAGTCCGCCGCCTAACCATGAGGTCCCCTTTTCAATAAAGAATTTGAGATCCGCTAGACTTCACCCGGAGGTGTTGGCGGACAAGTTAGCAAAGGAGGTGTTGTTGGGGAGGATGGCAGGCCTATTTGGGGCTCTGCTGGTGCCGGATTTATTAGTTTCTCCGCTAGGGGTGGTTCCAGAAAAAGAACCGAATAAATACCGGTTGATTCACCACTTGTCCTTTCCTAAGGGTTTGTCAGTAAATGACGGCATTGACCCGGAAATTTGTTCGGTTGTTTATACATCTTTTGACGACGCACTTCGTTGGTTAAGGGTGTATGGAAGGGGGGCACTCATGGCCAAAACAGATATTGAATCCACTTTTCGGCTGTTGCCGGTTCATCCAGATCGCGCTCGGTTGCTGGGGTGTTATTGGGAGGGATAGTTTTTTGTGGATCGGTGTTTACCGATGGGGTGTTCAGTCTCTTGCTCCTATTTTGAGACTTTCAGTTCGTTCCTGGAATGGGTGGTGCGGGACGTCTCTGGCTTGTCATCCGTTATTCATTATCTGGACGATTTTCTGTGCATTGGCCCAGCGGACTTAGAGGTGTGCGGGTCGCTGTTGGCATCAATCCAGTGGGTGGCTGCCCATTTTGGGGTCCTGTTGGCCCCGGACAAGACGGAGGGCCCGACTACCATGATTTGTTTTTTGGGAATTAGGATTAATTCAGTTACCATGGAGTGTTGCTTGCCAGGAGACAAGCTGTTGGACATGAGACAAGAAATCAGGCGGTTGTTGACATGTAAGAAAACGACACTGAGGGAAATGCAGTCCCTGCTAGGCAAGCTTAATTTTGCCGGTAGGATTATGCCAATGGGGAGAGTCTTTTCGCGACGAATGGCGCAGGCGACGGCGGGGGTGAAGGCTCCTCATCACTTCCTTTGGTTATCGGTAGGGATGAAGGAAGACTTAAGGGTGGGGGATTCGTTCCTGGCACAGTATAATGGGCGCTCGATTATACTGGACAAAGCTGTCAGCAACGTGGACATGGAGGGGTTCACGGATGCGGCGGGGAGTGTAGGTTTTGGGGCTTATTGCCAGGGGGATTGGTGCGCAGGGCGGTGGCCGCTATCGTGGGTCGAGTCTGGTTTGGTTCGGAATTTGGCACTATTGGAATTGTTTCCTATTGTGCTGGCGGTTGAGATCTGGGGTGAGCATTTTGCAAATAAAAAAATTCAGTTTAATTGTGACAACATGGGGGTGGTTCAGGCCATCAACTCGCTGTCGGCTTCTTCCCCTCCGGTTCTTTGTTTACTGCGGCATTTAGTGCTGCGATGCCTGGGGCTCAATGCGTGGTTGGTGGCGAGGCATGTACCGGGAATAAAAAATGACCTGGCCGATGCATTGTCTCGTTCGCAGTTTCAACGATTTCGGGAGCTGGCACCGGAGGCGGCATCGATGGGTCTGGAATGTCCCGACGAATTGTGGACCTTGGTTTCAGTACCAGGCAGCGGTTGTTCAGGTCATCGTTAGCCAAGGGGACCTGGGATTCCTATTCGAGGTCTTGGGCGCTGTGGGAGCAGTGGTTGATGGGACTGGGCCCAGTGACCACGGACGGGGAAAGGGCAGCAGCACTTTTTAGTTTTATTGGGCATGCCTCCAATGAGGGTTGGTCGGTTTCGAGGGTTTCGCGGTTTGTGGCGGGGTTAGCTTTTGGTCTTAAAGCAAGGGGGATGGTGGACGTCACTAAGACATTTGGAGTGGTGCAGGTTTTGAAGGGTTACCGTCGGGGTTCGGGGGTTGGGGACACTCGCCGTCCTGTGGTTTTTCACCTATTGGAACGGTTGGGGGATAGGTTAAGGGCGATCTGTACGTCAGATTTCGAGGAGGTTTTATTTCGCTTGCCATTCTCGTTGGCCTTTTTTGGGGCACTGCGGGTTCGGGAATTTGTTAGTCCAAGTAGGGACGTCATGGGGGGATTAAGGTTTGAAGATGTTCAACTACAAACATTGGGCCTTTCCATCCTCATTAGAAGGTCAAAAACGGATCAGAGGGGAAAAGGCAAGGTTTTGCGTTTGGGGGAGGTCAGGGGTTCGAGGAGGTGCGCGGTTCGGTGTTTTCAGGCGTAGCAGTCACAAAGGGCGGGGAGTGCGGGCCCCTTGTTGGTGCATGTGGACGGTAGTTTTTTATCTCGGTTCCAATTTACGGCGGTCTTCCGACGCTGCCTCGGGGAACTGGGCTTGGATCCGTCTCACTTCGCTCCACATTCCTTCCGGATTGGGGCAGCTACAGAGGCAGTGGGTTGGGGTTTGGACGCTGATTCGGTACGGAAGATAGGGAGGTGGGAGTCGGATCGTTACAAGCTATACATCCAACCTCACATGGCTCAGGGCTTGTAGGGTATAGCCTGGGGGGGGAGGGTATAGGATCAGTTTAATTTTCCCTTTTTTGCCATTGATTGTTTTGGGTGTTTGTAGTGTCTTTTCTTCATTTTTAGGGAAATGAATGGTCTGGATATTTGGCCATTCAGATGTGCACTGGGGAGCGGAACGTGCAGCGCTTCGAGCGAGTGGGCGACAGCTGGGGATCCCGGAAGAGTTGGCGGTGGTGCGCTGGATCGGGAAGCGAGGCCTCAGATGGAGTCAGGTTCTTCCGGAGTTCCGGCAATTCATTGCATGGGATAAGCCACCTGATATGGTTGTGTTTCACGTTGGGGGGAACGATCTGGGATTGCGTCCAATCAGGGAATTGATTAGGGACATGAAGTATGATTTATTGAGGCTGTGGGCTTTGTACCCAGGAATGATTAACTTGTGGTCCGACATAGTTCCTAGATTGTCTTGGAGGCATGCAGATTCGGTGTCAGGGATCAACAAGGCACGGATAAAAGTCAAAGGCGGTGGCGTCTTTTGTTGCAAGAAACGGGGGTTTTGTGGTGAGGCATAGGGAACTGGAATCGGGTGGCGGTAACTTCTGGAGAAGGGACGGCGTTCATTTGAACATGGTAGGTTTGGACTTATGGTCATTGGATATTCGTGACGGACTTGAACGGGCATTGGGACTGTGGGGGGAGTCGCGCCCATGAGGTAGCATGGACGCTAGCTTTGGCGGTTTGGGGTCCTTGGAGTCGGTGGAAAGTAGTGGGGGAGTCAGGCTCCGCTTGGCTCCCAATTGGTGGATGGACCGGCCTGGCGAAGTTTGGGGCTCCACAGGGCAGCGTCCTTGGGAGCAGGTGACGGAAGGCTTAGCCGCCTGAGGTGGCGTTTGGTGCCCTGAAGCCGGGGGTGACGGCTGGGGGTAAAACTGTGGTGGAAAAGAAGTATGGTGTCGCCAGGTTCTGGTACGTTTTGGATATCATGTCTCCAAGGACCTCAGCCCCAATCTGGTTTTCCGTGGTAATGGGGTTCCGGGCAAATGGGTAATGGGGATACTCATTTGCATTCTGTTTTTGTTAAACTGTTTTGTTAAATAAAATGGCTGCTATGGCCAAAATTATCCAAGCCAAGGTCTCTGTGTTTTTTTATTGGGATAAAGGGTTTAGGAGGTATTGGAGGGTTTTGGCCAGTAAGCAGCAGATGGATAGGCGCTGCTTAGGGTCATGCTGCCCCTCACACATTGCAGACATGGCTGATATAGTCAGCCACCAGACACATAAAACAGTATCTATGATGAGGGCAGGGGCTGTGTGTATATATCTGTACATATCTGTAATTTCTGAAATCTATGGAGGAGTTGGAAAGTCACATGTACTGGAGACACTGGCGAGAGAGGAGAAGCCTGAGGGCAAGAGGGAGATCACAGACATGATAATGGTTTAGTATGGAGGCTGCACTGACTGTACAATACAATCATGTCAGCGCTGGACAGTGACTCTGTGCTGGATACTGACTATGCTGGGTGCAGGGTACTAGTTTCTGCCATCAATATAAAGAATCTAGAGATAAGTAGATAACCCACTCCTTAGTGCTGTATACTGATCCTGTGCTGCATACTGACTCTTAGTATATATGGTCTAGTGATTGGTATACGACCTCTGTCTCAGGGCGGTATTGTGACCCTGCTACTCCCCTCTTAGGCTATGTTCACACGGCGTAATTGCAGGGCGTACAGTACGGCTGCAATTACGCCGGGTGTTTGGGAGTCGCGCTGATCGTATTTGCCGCAAGTAAATGACATGTCACTTATCTCCCCGGGCGTACAATACGATCGTGTTGTACGAGCGGGGAGAGGAGGTGTAATCCATAGTTCTCTATGAGAGCTTTGGATTACTGTAATTTCGGCACGCATCTTGCTCGTATTAGAGCGCAAATATGACACAAAATGCGCACCGAAATGTGCCCGTGTGAACATACCTTTAGTATATATGGTCTAGTGATCGGTATATGACCTCTGTCTCAGGGCGGTATTGTGACCCTGTTATTCCCCTCTTAGTATTTGTGGTCTAGTGATCGGTATATGACCTCTGTCTCAGGGCGGTATTGTGACCCTGCTATTCCCCTCTTAGTATTTGTGGTCTAGTGATCGGTATATGACCTCTGTCTCAGGGCAGTATTGTGACCCTGCTATTCCCATCTTGCTATTTGTGGCCTAGTGATCAGTATTTGACCTCTGTCTCAGGGCATTATTGTGACCCTGCTATTCCCTTCTTAGTATTTGTTGCCTAATGATCGGTATATGACCTCTGTCTCAGGGCAGTATTGTGACCCTGCTATTCCCCTCTTGCTATTTGTAGTCTAGTGATTGGTATATGACTTCTGTCTCAGGGCGGTATTGTGACCCTGCTATTATCCTCTTAGTATTTGTGGCCTAGTGATCGGTATATGACCTCTATCTCAGGGCACTATTGTGACCCTGCCATTCCCCTCTTAGTATTTGTGGTCTAGTGATCGGTATATGACCTCTGTCTCAGGGAGGTATTTTGACCCTGCAATTCCCATCTTAGTATATATGTTCTAGTGATTGGTATATGACCTCTGTCTCAGGGCACTATTGTGACCCTGTTATTCCCCTCTTAGTATATATGGTCTAGTGATCGGTATATGACCTCTGTCTCAGGGCGGTATTGTGACCCTGCTATTCCCCTCTTAGTATATATGGTCTAGTGATTGGTATATGACCTCTGTCTCAGGGCGGTATTGTGACCCTGTTATTCCCCTCTTAGTATATATGGTCTAGTGATCGGTATATGACCTCTGTCTCAGGGCGGTATTGTGACCCTGCTATTCCCCTCTTAGTATATATGGTCTAGTGATCGGTATATGACCTCTGTCTCAGGGATTGTGACACTGCTATGTACAGGGTATCAGTTTTGATGTATATGGACCCTATTTTTTGGGTTATTAATGCTCCTTTCCCACATACGGCCTCTAATGATCGTGTATGGCTTCGCCCTCAATGCTGTATCCTACTTACTTTGTGTATATTTGGCAGTGTTCAGTCATCTACCTGCCATCCTGGTGATGCAGCTTTCTATGTATTGTCCCTCCCATATGGCTTTAGTTTTTCTGGAACCTGTATACCCTCCATATGCTCATGCTTACATTTTCCAGGATAGTGGGTGATAGAAGATTGGAAGGATTACATGGCTCTTATATGTGTTTAATATTGTCACATTTATAATCATAAAATGCATAGTCAATGGGCTCAGCACATGGTTGGGTGTCTAAGGAGTTATACCTCCAGTATCTTATATGGTATGTGTATGTTCATTTTCCTAGTGGTATACAGTCCTGGAGCTTTTCCCTATCTGCAACTCATTATTACACTATATGTACTATGGTATAGACCTGGACTGACAATGTGATGGAATATTTCCCAGTGGTAACCTGTAGGTTTTAATTTTTATACTCTCTGAGAGCTGCTTTAGCATTGTGTTAATGCCTACATGGTGTGGATCCTTGTTTTGCCAGTATGAGGCCATAACACCAGCTAAGTTCTTCCAATAGATGACCTACTGGGAATCAAAAAGTTACTTTCTCCCACCTTGTAACTCTCTGTGGCAAACAATATTTTTTTTTACTATATTTTTGTA
Source organism: Phyllomedusa bahiana (assembly GCA_025379985.1). Taxonomy (NCBI): domain Eukaryota; kingdom Metazoa; phylum Chordata; class Amphibia; order Anura; family Hylidae; genus Phyllomedusa; species Phyllomedusa bahiana. The sequence continues at coordinate 25,970 of JAODAL010003440.1, forward strand.
GTGGAAGCAGTCAAAATACTGTCACATGCCCAAGCCAATACTTATCGACTGGTGGCCCACAGATATGGTGCAATATACTGTAAATTATGGGCTTTGGGGGCACAACTTATAGCCGTCCTGTCTGGCAGCCACTAAAATTGTATGTCTATGTCCAAATTAAAAGTTTATCTTACTACACACTTGTATACATAAATAGCAGGGAGAAATGACATTCTTTCTATAAATTGAGTATTAATATACAACAATTTATATTAAATAAACGTTTTTTTATTTAATTAAAAATGATTTGCCCAGTAGTAAAAGCATAGTAAAATATGATCCTAAAATATATTAGTGCCGTGGTTTAAGGACTTTTTCTAGTATATCTAAAAAAACTGCATGATTTTTACTTAAAAAGGGAATTGATGTGATTAGATTCCTGATTATGGACTTAAAAAAGTTTTCCCACTAGTGACAGTCATCACTTATCCAGAGAACTGTCTCCAGGGACACCCATGATCATTACAAGGGTCCAAAATCCCTGTTCCTCATCACACAATGACAGTGAGGAGGAGTTTATAGTGGTTTTCTCATCACAAGCTTTTGCAGACTTGAGCTGTTTCTGTCTCTTACAGCTTCAAATCCAGGGGCGTGTCTCTCCTCCCAGTAGGCATGTCTTCGCTCAATGAAGACTGCTGACATCATCATTCCTTGTGAGCAGTGGAAGGGATAGGATGCCACAGCTCTGCAGACCTCCTGCAATGGTCAGTTCTCATATCTGCAGAGCTGTCACCTCCCTCTGCAAGCTCCTTGTTACCAGAATACCTGCATTGCTGTAAGCAGTTATACATACAGCTTGAAATGATGAAGCAAATGTGAGAAATACACTATGCTCCCTCCTCTATTATTAGGCAGGAGGTAGAGGGGAGCAGACTGTACAAGGCTGTGTTATATGGGTGGGGGAGCAGAGTGTATAAGGCTGTGTTATGTGGGGGTAGTGAATCTAGCAGCTATGGACTCAGTAATTGCCCAGTTCCTTCACATAGAGCTATCACTGGGAGATGAGCATAGAGAGGAGCTCATATAGCTCTTATTATATAGACATAGCCATCACAGAAAGATGAGGCAGCTAGTTTCACTTTCATTTTCCACAGCTCAGAAGACATCACGGAGGGCATGTCCCGTCCAGCGGGCGTGTCCCAAAAGCCTTACCAAATATCAGTCAGCCAATCACAGCAAAGGGATTGTGGCCCAACTTCAGGCTTCTGATTTAGCTCTAGACACACACAAATTATTCATAGCTGCTATACTAAATGATTTAGGTAATGCAAACCAATTGCAAAGGTGCTTATTTTTACTGTCCCCATCATTACAGATATGATCTTTGAGCAAGAAAACCCCTTTAAAGGGGTTGTGCCCCCAATGACATTTACCACCTATCAACAGAACCTACAGTCATGGGCCCAAAAATTTTGAGAATGATACAAAGTTAATTTTTTAAAAAAGTCTACTGCATCAGGTTTTATAATGGCAATTTGCAAAATACTCCAGAATGTTATAAAGAGTGATCAGCTTAACAGCAATTAATTGCAAAGTCAATAGTTTGCCTAAAAATGAACTTTTTCCCCCAAAACACATTTCAACTTCAAGCAGGCCTGCCCTTTAAAAGGACCAGCTAACATCGTTTCAGTGATTGTCCATTAACACAGTGTGGGTGTTGATGAGGACAGGCTGGAGATCAATCTGTCATGATTAAGAAAAAATCACACCACTGGACACTTTAAAAGGAGGCTGGTGCTTTGCATCATTGTTTCTCTTCTGTTTAAACCCTGGTTATCTCTAAAGAAACACATGCAGTCATCATTGCACTGCACAAAACTGGCCTAACAGAGAAGAGTATCGCAGCTAGAAAGATTGCACCTCAGTCAACAATCTATCGCATCAACTAGGAATTCAAGGAGAGAGGTTTCCATTGTTGCCAAAAAGGCTCCAGGGCACCCAAGAAAGACCAGCAAGTGCCAGGACCGTTTCTTAAAGTGTTTCAGCTTCGGAATCGGGCTACCAGGGGTGCAGAGCTTGCTCAGGAATTTGGGCAGCAAGGTGTGAGTGCATCTGCACGCACTGTGAGGCGGAGACTCATGGAGCAAGGCCTGGTGTCAAGGAGGGCAGCAAAGAAGCCACTTCTCTCCCGAAAAAACATCAGGGGCAGACTGATATTCTGCCAAGGTACAGGGAGTGGACTGCTGAGGACTGGGGTAAAAATCATTTTCTTTGATGAATCCCCTTTTCCCAATGTTTGGAAAAATCTGGAAAAAAAGCTTGTTTGGAGAAGACAAGGGGAGCGATACCACCATCCCTTTTCTCATGCCAAGTGTAAAGCATCCAGAAACCATTCATGTGTGGGGTTGCTTCTCAGCCAAGGGAATCTAACAGTCTTGCCAAAAAACACATCCAGAATTAAGAATGGGACCAGAATGTCCTCCAAGAGCAACTTCTCCCAACCGTCCAAGAGCAGTTTTGGTGACAACAATGCCTTTTTCCCGCATGATGGAGCACCTTGCCATAAAGCAAAGGTGATAACTAAATGGCCTGGGTCCATGGCCTGGAAACTCCCCAGATCTTAATCCCATTGAGAACTTGTGGTCAATCATCAAGAGACCAACAAATTGTGACAAAATGCAAGCATTGATTGTGCAAGAATGGACTGCTATCAGTCAGGATTTGGTCCAGAAGTTGATTGAGAGCATGTCAGGGAGAATTGCAGAGGTCCTGAAGAAGAAGGGTCAACACTGCAAATATTGACTTGCTGCATTAACTCATTCTATCTGTCAATAAAAGCTTTTGTTAATCATAATATGATTGCACTTGTATTTCTGTATGTGATAAAAACATCTGACAAACACACATAAAAACCAGAGGGCAACAGATCATGTGAAAATATAATATTTCTGTCATTCTCAAAACTTTTGGCCATGACTGTACTTCAGGGACAACCAAAAACAACCAAACCTTAATACCCACTGTCTACCACTTGCCTTCTGTTGTTTTGAGTTTATTTTTACCAAAGTGATCATCAAGGGGAAAGTGGAAAATAATACTTGTGCCTGGAGCTAAGGTAAACACCTCACCCTCAAAGTTATACTTACCTGGTCCATGTTGATCCATAGATTATCTTCTTGCAAGTCATTCATTCCGCCTGTTAACACATTCAGGTCTAGGGAGAGGTTGTTATAAACGACCTGAGAACCTGTGAAGGAAATTACAAGCGACCAAAGTGGAATTTCACTTAAAACATAAAAATGACCATATTCTATTAAATCAAAGCTTACAGCAATCACTACAGTTTAATATATATGTTGATTTACTTACAGAAATATTGCTTTGTTTCTATTTATTTGCAGCCTCTAGTTTGCTCAACAGAAAGGACAGCCATGTTGGTTGTCACATTTGAATTAGCTTCTCTGTAAATTTTCACGTTGCTATTGCTTGAATATGCTGACAAAATTAGAATTCATCATTCATTTTGGATTAGTTAATTTAACACTGACAAGTAATATGACTACTAAGGCTTGTAATAAGTTAAACAAACAGAATTACCAAACTATCACTATTGCACTGCAGATTTACTAGTATCAGGCCATCATTGGTGCAGAAGATATGGCTGCCTAAGACGGAATGGCTTTAGCATGCAGAATGATCTATGGGATATGTCACTGAAGTTAAGTATCAGTCTCCCATGTTGGGTAGGTGCTTTCTCTTAGGTAAAATGTATTAGTCCTTTATATAACCTTATTAGAACATAATAATGTGTTGATGTGGGTAACTTCCCTAGATACTAGCCTGTTTCTCTGCTTCCGGGAATGGGTGTAAGATACATTGGACTGTTGCAAATTAGTATGTGGCATTCTATAGACATCTATGTAGTTTTACATAAACATACAGTGTTGTGTATGCCCAGTGGTACAACGGCTTTCATTTTTTTGCCTAACTTTCTGGTGTTTGGAACTTGTTGATGTCCCCCTTGGGTCACAAACTGATCTCTGGTGTAGGCTTTGACTCTCTGGGGCTGTAAGTATCTTAAGCTGCCTTTTATAGATCCCATGGGTTGAGCATGTTTGTTATGCATTGTATATGTCTCCCATGTATTTCATAGCAGCATCAAAAATTGCCTGTGTCTCGCTAGTGATGTGGGACTCTAAGATTCAGAAATCAGGATTCTGGTAAATGTTTCTTCTTCAGTTATACATATACCATAACGTTAAACCACTGACGGGTGGCTGAATAACCTTGATTGTCTGGTGACAATGGCTCTTGTCAAGGAATGGGATATGTTAGGCAGCAAGGGAATAGTCCGTTCTTGAAGTTAAAAATTATGTATTGTAAGCAGAAAAAAAGTGCCAGCATGAGAATCTGAGTGACCTTGACAAAGGCTAGATTGTGATGGCTGACATGTGGGTCAGAGCTTCACCAAAATAAAAGATCTAGTGGGTAAATCCCAGTATGCAGTGGTTAGTATCTAGGAATATAGAAACACCAGCTCACCTGTATAGCTGAATCAATATGATCCTCGTAAAAACTCCTGTGCACTGACCCCGCTCCAAGATGCGCATAACAAACCAAGTAAAACGAAATCCAAAGTCGGTACCAGGGGTATCGAAAGGGCGAGGAAAATTTATTGGATTAATGCCAGTACAAAAATATAAAGGTGCAGTGCAAAGGCAGGCATAGAATCAGAGGGATATAGCTGAAGTGGTTAGTATCTACCAAAAGTGGTCCTCAAAAGGACTACAGGGTCTTGGGTGCACAAGGCTTAATCTGGTCTGAGCAATTCCAGTTGTGGTGAATCCACACAGGATGAACTATTTGGAGCAAAAATTGCTAAAACGGTGGACTTGTATAGAAGAATCAACATTTCTGTTCATCATGTGACACAGCCAGCCCCAGAGTGTAGTTGATTCCAGTTAATGCTGACTGCCCCAGGATGCACTATGGGAGGTAGGTGAGACTGATAGAGAATGACTCTCTTCAATGGATTCCTGGCATTGCGTTGCTTTACTACTAGTGATGGCCCAGATTTCATATACCAAGGAAGCCATAAGCATAGGAAGCAATGACTCTTTAGGCTCTATTCTTGTGGATATACTTTAGTCCTTGCATGTGCCAAGACCAAAGATGATAGGAAACTTTTGTAATCACAGTCTCATGCCCAAAAAAGTATAGACAAATGTGAAATAGAGCACACATAGTCCTATAGAGACTATGTTTGTTCTAAAACGTAATAATGCAACTGTTTCTGATACCAGATATAGTGACAGAGGCAATATAAACAGATACAATACTACAGGCATCCTTGTACAGGTACTAACTTAATACAAGATTGAGAGTAATCACTAAAGTAGGAGTGGGTGGGCGAGAAATGTTTCTTCCAGTTCTTCTGGTGAGCAAAAGAGGAAGAGAGAGAGCAGACAGGAAGGTACATCTATGACTAAAACCTTCCCTCTCAGTAAAATCCTATGTATCCACATAGTTCTTCCTTCTACAGCATAAACATCCTTGCCATGGGCATAACGATAGCCATACAAGCCATAGCGACTGCTTTGAGGCCCAGAGGTTGAGGGGTCCCAACTCAGTTGCAAAAACATTGCTCCTTTTTGTGGGGAACAAATAGTTGGTAGTTTTCTATATAGCACTACTATTTGGGTTTCCTAGTATATGGCAATATTATTTATACATTTAATTATTGCTACTTATGCTGCTGTTTTAGTTTATTGTCATTAGGTGGTGGGGCCCCATCTCATTTTGCTGTGGGGCACTATGAATTCTAATTATGCCCCTGATCTTTGCTTATTTCTATACAACTATACAGACAGGAGCTACAGGACTATGCAGATAATATCATAGTTGCCAACTTTTGAAACTGAAAAAGCAGGAGATTGTAGTGGGCGGTGCACGTAGCCAGGTAGATGCCCCCTTTGTTAGCCAGGTAGATGCTCCCATTGTTAGCCAGGTAGTGCCCCCATTGTTAGCCAGGTAGTGCCCCCTCTGTTGCCAGGTAGTGCCCCCTCTGTTGCCAGGTAGATGCCCCCTCTGTTGCCAGGTAGATGCCCCCTCTGTTGCCAGGTAGGTGCCCCCCCTGTTGCCAGGTAGGTTCCCCCTCTGTTGCCAGGTAGTGCCCCCTCTGTTGCCAGGTAGATGCCCCCTCTGTTGCCAGGTAGATGCCCCTTCTGTTGAAAGGTTTTTACCCCCATTGTAGCCAGGTAGTGCCCCCATTGTTTGCCAGGCAGAGCCCCCCTATAACTAATAAAAATAAAATAATAAAAGTCACTCACCTGACCAGGCTCCTGCAGCTCCGGACACCTCCCGGCCGATCTCCTCAGCGACGCAGGGGAGTGAGAGCAGCCGCGCGTCACTTCCCCCTGCGCCGCTGACCTGGTATGTACGGCGCCGTACATACAGGGGGAGGAGGGAGGAGGGAGCGATCCCTCCTGCCTCCTCCCTGCACAGCGAGACTCCGGACGGGTGAGCGGCCGCTGCGGCCGCTTCACCCGCCTGTGGGAACGCGGACCGGCGGCGCCAGAGTAGCGCACCAGCGCTACTTTGTGCCGCGGCCATTTAAAGAGCCCCCGCTGCCTGCTGGCGGCGGGAGGAATGTCAGCTCTCCCGGGAGGGCGGGGAGGGGGGACCCCAAATAGCGGGACCCCCCCCGCCAAAAACGGGAGAGTTGGCAAGTATGGATAATATGTATCCCCTATATATCCCCATCCCAAAGATATATCTCTCTTTTCTCAATGCTCCTTAAAGTAAAAATACTATGTATGCACATACTTCTTCCTCTTTCAGCACAAACCCCCTTACTTAAATTCATACAGCTTTACAGACAACAACTAAGAGACTATGTAGGAGTTATAGGTCCCCTCCCTCCCAAAGTCAAGTACCCCTGCGCCAGGGATTCTTTATTTACTAAAACAGACATGTTAGGAATGGCCACAGGTCTTTTGTAAAGAATCTGCTGCTAATGTCTTGATGCAGGATACCACAGGACACCTTCAGAGATCTTGCTTAGTCTACGCCTTAACAAGTTAAAGCTGTTTTGGAAGCACATGGTCGTCTACACAATATTAGTCAAGTAGTTTTAATGTAATGATTGATTTACAGACCACTACGTTATTTTTGTGTAGTTGGTGTTTTGCACTGATGTGTTATTGTATATGTTTTTGTTTCACTATATAGGTTTCATCAGCATCAGAACTAGCAATAACTTCCATTCGACAATCATATGGAAAGTACTTAGTACTCTGTTTTGTATCCACGCATGGTCCAGTGTGGTATTGCCTAATGTAACAAATGGATACCCTTAACATTTTTACTCTTTGGATTTTATGGAAGTTACACTTTATAAACTTTTAGCTGCTACAGTATAATGAAAAGTATGATGGTGTCAAACTCATTTTATAACCAAGAGCCACATCAACTTAATGGTTACCCTCAAAGGGCCATTTGTAACTTTAAGATGGTATAAATGTAACTACTCCTTAAAATATTGTTAAATAACCTGAGGCACCATATGCACCAAATAGCTTTGTCCCAACATGATTTCTATGGTGTATACACCTTTATTCTGGGTTGTTGATAAAGTTGTTCAAATAGTTCCACCAGAGATATAATGGTGCAACACAAGTCCTGTATAATAGCCATCCCCTTCCATTGGTTTAGCACTGAGCTTCCTGCCTTTGAGGATACCTGGGTAAGGTTGACAGAGCTGTGCCACTGTCTATGAGTTGTTGAACACAGTGGTCTTGGGGTGCGCTCCAGAGTTCTGAACCAAAGATCTTGTTGGCTCCCTATGTCAGCATCTCTGCCAAGCACAGGGAAAGTAAAGAGACGAGCTTTCTGTATCTAGATTTTGTCCACCCCTGCTTGTTGTGTTTAATATCCCATAGGCCATGAGTTTGACCTGTTACACCTGTGTTCATTAGATCATGACCTTGCCCCGGTAGCGGTGAGGGCCCGCCGTGGCCCCAGTAACAGTGAACTGGGCAGCGGCGCGATAAAGTGACTTCATCACGCCACTACCTCTCCTCAGCTGCACAGTCTAATCATTCTACATAAGCTGTGCGGCCGAGGAGCTGCCGGAGGAGTGTCCCAGTGTTGGCTGCGTGATATCAGATGGGCAGAAGAGGAAGGCGCTCAGCCGGGGAAGGAGGTAAGGTAAGTATTATTGTTGTTATTTTTATCGGTGTTTTATATACCTGTTTAACTGAGAGGACCTATATATACCTGCCTGAGGGAGCCTATATATACCTGCCTAACTGAGGGGGCCTATATATACCTGCCTAACTGAGGGGGCCTATATATACCTGCCTAACTGAAGAGGCCTATATATATCTGCTTGCCTGAGGAGACCTGTACACACCTGCCTAACTGAGGGGAACTATACATGTCTACGTAGCTGAGGGTCTTATACATGCCTACCTAACTGAGGGGACCTATATATACCTGCCTTATTGAGGGTCGTATACACCTACCTTGCTGAGGGGACCTATAGAGCTACCTATCTGAGGGGACCTACAGAGCTACCTAACTGAGGGGATCTATACACCTACCTAACTGAGGGGACCTATAGAGCTTCCTATCTGAGGAGGGGAGCTATAGATCTACCTAACCAAGGGGACTTGTATACTTATAAGAAAGGAGCTGCTGGAAACATGAGGATTCTTAGATGTGTATGTGGTAAATTCTGCAGAGACGAGTCGTGACTGAGAGAAGTCGTCATGGAGGTCTGGACCGAAAGTACAAAAAGACAAGGGGAAGACGATCACTTTTTCCTGTGCTGGTACATGGTCGGGTGGCACCGGAGCTCTGTTGGTGTTCGGAGAAACGTTAACTACGCTAGCGGCCAGATGTACCAGAGGCAGTCCCTGACCTCTATGTCCCAGGAGCAGGTGAGGAGAAACACACCATTCACTACTCCCACTGTAGTCAGGTGAGGGGGGCACATAATTTGGTGCTTTAACTCTTTACTTTCCTGTCTGGTTTGCCAACTGCGAACTTTCTGTTCAACTTTTTACATTTACTCTACTGAAGGGCGACCTACCTAACTCAGCTACCTACCTACGCTAATTGTGACCAGAGGCAAGGTTTAATAGGGGATCGCTTACTGTAAATGACAATACATTGCAGAACACAAGTACCGTAGTTTATTGTACTAGCTATCAGGAAAAATAAAGATTTAAAAACTATATTATTTTTAAATGTTACCGCCATTAAAAAAAATTCGGAATTGTGTCTTTGTGTCAGTCACCTCACTTTTGCTATAAAATTGGAATTAAAGGTGGAAAAGTCATATGAACCATAAAATGGAAAATGATACAAATAAAAACCCTAACCCCATAACAACTTATCCCTGACACAGCTTAGCTGACAAAAAGGTTATTGGTCTAAGAAAAAACTAGTAAAACACATTAAACACTCTTTATAAATCTGGTATCGACGGAATTCTACTGACCTACAAAATAAAGATAACGTGTTGTTAATATCACATAGTAAGTATCCACAAAAAAAACCCTTAAAAATTATTTTCCCCCATTCATTTTTTTTTTGGGGGTGGCGGGGCCCAGACACTTTGGGCGACATGTATAAAAGGGGCTGCGCCAGAATTCTGGCCTCAAAAAGCTGTAGTAGACCAGTTCTATAGATGTATGAACAGACGTACTCCAAACTTTGGCACGATAAGACACTTTTTAGCGCACCGTTTTGGGCCGTTCTGGGGGGGTTGCACCACATTAGTAGATACACTTATGATTCTTTGATGCCAAAACTTTGGCACAGAACAGTTAGAACAGCCAGACCAAGTTAAAGGTGGTCTGTCTGAGCCTGAGTTGTCGTATTGGTACTACAATGCGCCTGTATGTATGACCTGCAGAAGAACAGGTTCATAAATTCTGGCGCATTCTACACTACCTTAAAGCTCTTTAGAACTGGTCTATCAGCACCAGAATTCATACATGTCACCCTTTCTCTGTATGGAGCCCTGAAATTCCTGATGGCGGCCCTGATTCTACACTGTATGTAAATTTCTGTAATACCACTCTCTATACATTGTAAAGTTCCATAATCATAATCTATTTACACTGTATGTAAAGTACTGTAATACCACTCTGTATACATTGTATGTAAAGTGATATAGCACTGTATGCATTATATGAAAAGTACTGTAATATCTGTATACACTGGATGTAAAATATTAAAGGGGTTGTCTCACTACATTGATTCGTCCTCTTTTCTTGGTTTCATTTTGAAGTCAGGGGCATGTTTACTGGCTTCTATTAGGCTGCAGTAAAAGCCAGGTCTGTAGCTATAGCAACCAGTGCTGACAGCCTATCAGGAGAGATCAAAAAGGTCTGTAGCTATAGCGACCTGAGGAGCTGATGCAGCTCACACAAAAGGGGATATCTCAGAATAGGTAGGACACTGTTAATGGACACATATTGCAAAGTGACTTGTTTTTGCAAGATCTTTAACATAAAAAGCAATCCTTGTAGTGAGACAACCCCTTTAAGACTACAATCATTATGCTTGTAAAGTGCTATAATCACACTGTATACAGTACTTGTAAAGTACTATAGTCATACTCTGTATACACAGTATGTAAAGTACTTTAATACTACTCTGCAAAGTACTATGATTATACTGTTTACATTGTTTGTAAAGTATTGTAATACCAATCTGTTTAGTAAAGTACCATAATCGTACATAATATACACTGTATATAAAATACTATAATCACACTCTGTACAAACTACATGTAAGGTATCATGATGAGAGTCTGTATATACTGTATGTAAAGTGCCATAATCATACTCTGCATACACTGTATGTAAAGTACAGTACAGTGACTACTCAACATTCAATATTAATTGGTTTTCAGGCAATTATTGTATATTGCAACCATAACTCTATGGAAAACTCGTAATTGGATGTCAACCCCCCAAAAAAAATCTCAATGAAGTAAAATAGGCACAAAAATATGACAAATAAAGTCTTTACTTTTAAAAGTCAAAAGGAGCAAACAAACTAGTAAAAGGGGTTGTACTACGAAAGACATTTATCACCTATCCAATAAGTGTTAAATATCTGGTCGCCGGGGGTCCTGCTGCTGGAAGTGATGGAGATAGCCGAGCACTTCACTTGACTATCTCCGTCACTTCCATATACATTGAATGGAGCAGCAGTGCGCATGTTCGACCACTGCTCCATTTAGACCCTTCCTCAATGTGTAAGTGCTGTGAGGAAGGACAGGGTGTTAGGACCTCATTTTAGCCACTGGTGCAGCAGGACCTTCAGGAACCAGACATTTATTACCTATCCTGTTGATAGGTGATAAATGTTTGTCAAGAATGATGGGAGTATTTTCAGGATCCTTTATTGGTCCTTGGTATCAGGGATCCAGTACTTTTCTTAAAATGACTTCATGTTCAAGCTGTTGTTTTGTTCGCTGCTGCACATTTACTACATGCTTAAATGGGGACAACTTGCAGCCATCAACAAGTAAATAGTTGAAGGCAAGTCAGTTGGAAGAACGCACTGATTCACATACCTTGGCCACAATGCGAGTGCTATGTGTGAACCCGGCCTTATCCTAAGCTAATGGTCAATTAGCAGTGGACTGACCAACCTGCTTTTATAAACTGGAGACCTATATGTGGGATGTGTCTGGTAGCAGAAGGATCAGAAAAATCCATCAACACAAAAGGATATCACATCTCCATACTCTACAGTACGTTTTTATGAGTACCTATGCCTACTGAAACGTACATAGTGTTATTCCAGCCAATTGCTGTACACTTCTGATAACACTGCACATGCTGGTTGACTAAATACAGCCAATCGCTGTGTGTTGTGTTATTAAAGGTGCACTGGGTAGTAGACATTGGGGTATGAGCTCAAGAGACAAGGAGCCAGTTCTGTTTTGAAGAGCAGTTAGTGATAACTGAATGAAGGAATAATTTGTCACACGCATGACAAAGGGGCGTGTCCATCCCCTGTAACGTCGTGAGTTGGACAAAATGGAGTGTTGTGAGGTCTTGATGCCCAGACCATTCTGAACAACTATATTCAATGTGAAAGCAGCTTGAAAAGACTGAGCATTGGACCCAGGTTTAGCAAAAGCATTTAAGTGTACTATTGAACAAAAGGAATTGTATATTCTTGGTTATAGGCTTTAAAATTTGGCATTAAAAGTGAAAAAGAAGATTTAATGAATGTTGTGAAGTATTGTCGGCAGTACCATTTATGACTGTGAAGGAATACAGGTTTCTAGGAGAACCCAGAAACTTCCCACTATATACAGTATCTCGCAGAAGTGAGTACACCCCTCACAATTTTGTAAATATTGTATTATATATTTTCAAGGGACAACAATGAAGATATGACACTTTGATACAATGTAAAGTAGTCAGTGTACAGCTATTATAACAGTGTAAATTTGGTGTGCCCTAAAAATAACTCAAAACACAGATATCAATGTCTAAACTCCTGGCAACAAAAGTGAATAAAAATGGACAAATTGTGCCAAAACTGTCAATATATTGTTTGGTCACTTTTATTTCCCAGCTCTGCCGTAACTCTCTTGCGCATGGAGTTTAAAAGAGCTTCACAGGTTGCCACTGAAATCCTCTTCCACGCCTCCTTGATGACATTATGTTGGCATTCACGGTTCCCTCAATGAGCTGTAGCTCCCCACTACAGCACTTATGCAGCCCCAAACCATGACACTCCCACCATGCTTGACTATAGGTAAGACACACTTGTCTTTATACTCCTCACCTGGTTGCCGCCATACACGCATGACACTGTCTGTAACAAATACATTTATCTTGGTCTCATCAAACCAGAGGACATGGTTCCAGTAATCCATGTACTCAGTTTGCTTGTCTTCAGCAAACTTTTTGTGGGCTTTCTTGTACATCACCTTAAGAAGAGTCTTCCTTCTGGGACTACAGCCATGCAGATAAATTTGATGCAGTGCATGGCGTATGGTCTGAGCACTGACAAGCTGATCTCCCACCTCTTTAACCTCTGCAGCATTGCTGTCAGCACTCATATGCCTATTTTGAAAAGACCATCTCTGGATATGAAGCTGAGCACATGCACTGAACTTTGGTCGACCATGGCAAGACCTGTTCTGAGTGGAACCTGTCTTGTTAAACCGCTGTATGTCTTGGCCACCATGTTGCAGCCCAGATTCAGGGTGCTGACAATCTTCTTATAGCCTAGGCCATCTTAATGTAGAGAAACAATTCTTTTTTCTGATCCTCAGACAGTTTTTTGCCATGAGGTGCCATATTGTACTTCCAGTGACTAGTAAGAGAGGGTGTGAGAGCGATAACATCAGTTTTAGCACACCTGCTCCTCATTCACACCTGAGACAGGTGACACTAATGAGTCGCATAACACTGTGAAGGGAAAATGGCAAATTGCGCACAATTTGTTGCCAGTGGTTGAGTCATTGATGGCGTATGTTGAGTTATTTTGAGAGCACATCAAATTTACACTGTTATACAAGCTGTACACTGACTATTTTACATTGCATCAAAGTGTCATATCTTCAGTGTTGTCTTATGAAAAGATATAATACAATATGTACAAAAATGTGAGATACTGTATGGTGACAATATACTAAAATAACTAAACTCTTCTGGTCCCAAGTCACATCTTTATTCAGAAAATGTGTTCAAACAACACAATTCCTGTAATATTCACTTTCCATGAACAATGATTGGTATTTCAGCCAGTCACTTTGCACCTCCAATAACACAGTGATGTAATGACGTGGGCTGTGCCATTAGAGGTGCATTGAGACTGGTTAGACTATGCAATCATTGTGCATGTCTAAGTATGTATGGGTAGCTCTCTCCTGGCAGCGGGAGTTGGTTCCTTAGGGGTGCATGGAATATCCAGTCAATTGCCATGTGCTCGTTATCATGTTGATGGCTTCTCATCTGCGCTTCCTAGGGACATTTTAAGATGTGGTTCAATTCAGCTTACAATCGCTGATGAGAAGCCATAATACTTCTGTGTATACACTGCATGTATAATACTAAGACCATACTCGGTATACCCGATATATAATGTACAATGATACCACTCTGTATACACTGCATGTAAAGTTCTAAGGACATACTTGGTATGTAAAATACCAAAATACCACTCTGTATACACTGGGTGTAAAGTACCATAATACCACTCTGTATACACTGGGTGTAAAGTACCATAACACCACTCTGTATACACTGGGTGTAAAGTACCATAATACCACTCTGTATGAACTGGATGTAAATACCATATTATCGTTCTGTATACATTAGAGGTACATCATACTTTGTATATAGTGGATGTAAATAACATAATACAACTCTGTGTACATTGAATGTAAATACAATAATACCACTCTGTATACAGTGCATGTAAAAACCATAATACCACTCTGTATACATTGGATATAAAATCCATAATAACACTCTGTATATACTGGATGTAAATACAATGACACCAGTCTATATACAATGGATGTAAAATACCAAAAAACCACTCTGTATATACTGGATGTAAATACCATAATACCACCCTGTATACAATGGATGTATATACAATGCATATATAATGTATATACAGTGGATGTAAAATAGCATAATCCACTCTGTATACAATGGATGTAAAGTTCCACAAAACTTAAATATCCATAAAAATTATTTTGTATACACTATGGACGACATATATGAACGTTGGCGCTGACAGGCCAGTTCTAAATCGCTTTAAGACACTATAGAATGTGCCAGAATGTATGAACCTGTTCTTCTGCAGGTCATACACACAGGCACAGTCTAGTGCCAATACAACAAGTCTGGCTCAGGCAGACCACCTTTAACCCGGTCTGGCTTTTCTAACTGTAAGGCCATGTCCCCACGGCACTGGTTTGCGGCTGGTTTTTCAGGTGGTTTGCGGTTTTGCAGACCGTCTGAAAAACTGGCAGCAAACTAGTACAACGGGGCTCTATGGTTTTTCCGCCCGCGGGCTGTCCGAAAAAGATTGTGCAAGCCAATGTGAAGGGGGAGGGCTTTTCTCCACTCATCGCAGAGAAAAGCCGTCTACCCCGCTGCCGTGTGCACGGAACACAAACCGGACAAATACTGGTTGGATAAACCGACCAGTATTTGTACAGTGCCGTGGGGATGAGCCCTAATGTGCCTAGCTTTGGCATCAAAGATTTATAAATAAGGGTATGTTCACATGGCGTATTGGGGCGCGTACTGTACGTGCCGCAATACGCCGGGTGTTTTGGAAACATGCGCGTACCAAAGCACGGGGCCGGCCCCATTCACATGCATTGTCAGCATTGCGTAAGCACCGCAAACATTTAACATGTCACTTCTCTCCCCGGGCGCCGCAATTATGCCGTGTGAACATACCCTAAGTCTCCCAAATCGTTGGCACATTAAAAAGTGTTTGGAGTGTGCCTGTGCATACATTCTTTTTGGCTCAATGTACACCAGAAAACTGGTGCAGCGCTGTTCATACATGTCACCTTAGATGTACAGTAGTAAGATCATACTTTGTATACATTGGATGTAAAAACGATGACACCACTCTGTATACATTGGATGTAAATACCATAATATCACTGTATACACTGGATATAAATACCACTTTGTAAATCCTGGTTATAAATACCACGCTGTATACACTCGATGAAAATTACGATAATACCATTCTGTATACACCAGATGTAAAGTGCCATACTACCATTCTGTATACGCTACATGTAAACTACTGTGATTACACTGTATATACTGTATCCTGACCACAATAATCCTATTTTGTATACAACGAATTTCCAATTTTCGCACTGCTCAATTTCAGTAATAACCTGTGTCCTCTTCATGGATTATTTAGCGTTTCTGATCAAAGTGCAGAAATGTCATTGCAGAACATCCGCAGCCAATCAGATAGTGGCAATATAACCTTTGCCCTTTTCTTTTCATGTTGACTGCTATTATCTTCAAGGGAGAGAAACCCCACTGGTCGCCTGCTCTGTACTTGCATTTTATGATCTGGGATGCACTTCATAATAACTGGGGCTGCATAAAACACAGCCATTAATGTCACCAAGTCCCCTCAGAATTCAGTCGACCGGTTTCCTTCAAGAGAGGACAAGGTAATACATAGAGTGTGCATACAAGTCTCTTCTTACATCCACATCACACACAAAGCAAGTTTAGAGCACAGGTCCCTCTCCATGATTAATATACCATCATGTTATCAGCATGGAAAGGCCTCTCCCCTCCTCTCCGACAGCTGCAGCTCCAAAACAAAAGTGTCTGTGCATAAAATACAGGGGTGAATCATAGTCATATAGAGAAAAAGAAAAGAGCCAGAACATCCTACTTGTGTGTGAATGTACACAGGGCGAACAAATAATCATTAAAAACTCAAATAGAAATAAAGGAAGGTTACTTCCTCCTTTCCACAATTTTACTACCAAACCACGCTTGTTAGATAATAACAAGCGTGGTTACTTAAAGCGAATTAGGGTGAAGGTTATGTTCTCTCTGACAAATCTCTGCTGTGTCATGAATGGAAGGACTGTTAGGAATAGGGAAAACCATTTTGGCCATTGGGTTCCAGAGAATAAAAGACTACAGGCTAACATGGCTTATGGAAAGTAGATGTCAGCTCTGAGATCGGAAACCGAAGACAGGGCCTAAAGTACAAACAACTGACCTTATGAGAGGAGGACAGAATAATGCTCAGAATGGTCTAGGAGCATAGTCCATGTCTCACTGTAGCTGCATGCATGCTTCCTCTCCTTGATATCTGAAACAAACGGAATCACTTGGTGAACTCAGATACCACTGTCTTATTTTATTCCCCTACATTGACATCAATTTATGAAACAAAATGCAACCTAACAGAGTAAAAAAAGACCTGAGAGACAAATATAGCCAAGTCACATTATTATGGCACCGGTTTGCGGACGGTTTTTCAAATGGTTTGCGGTTTTGAAAACCGTCAGAAAAACCGTTCGGAAACTTTTACATGGGCCTCTACGGAAAACCCGTGCAGCCGTCCCCACTGCACGTGTTTTCTGCCCGGCGGTTTTTCAGACCACTGACGGCCCGAAAAACATAGAACATGTTCATTCTTCCGTCCGGTTTTCGGATGGAATATGAACAAATGAATGCGAAAGGTGAGGGCTTTACTCCACTAATCGCGGAGAAAAGTCGTCCTCCTGCGGCCGTAAAGACCGACTGTATTTGTCATGTGCCGTGGGGACGCTCCCTAAGGAGGATCCATAGCGAGAACACCTTGATTGAGGTGTTCCCATACATGCTCAATTGGGTTAAACTTTGGGAAATTAGTTGGCCAGGATAGTACTTAAAAGCTCTTTCAATCAATGTCGGACATTTCTAGCAGTGTGACATGTTTCATTGTCTTACTGGATGATCTCATTTGCTCCAGGGAAGTCAATCAGCATGTGTGGGGGTATGCAATCTGCAAGAATGGATTTGTACCCAAATGGGTGAGAGTTGGCTCACAAAAACATTTCCCAGACCATAATGCTTCCACCACAAATTGTGTTTTTTCAGCAGTGGTTGTAGGGTTTTTGTTCTCTAAAGTTTCTCACCTGGCACTCCAGGTGAGATAAAGCAGAAAGCGTGACTCATCGGAAAAGACAACACTTTGCCAATCAGTATAGGTCCAATTCCGATACTGCTGTAAATATTGAAGACCTAATAGGTTTGATATACCTCCTAACCCAGATATGCCAGACAGATTGGTGGCATGTCCCAAATGCCAAGAACCTGGGACAGACCTTTATCATAGAATATGGGATTGCCCAAGAACTCAAGACTTCTGGGAGGATTTGCTGACCTTTCTCAAGGGGCAGTTGAATTTAGAAATGGTCATATCCCCATACCTTATGATTTTCCATATAGACTCAGAAGAGTCAAGTACTCCGTTATTAGCCCATATTTTTTTTTGACAGCAAAAAGATGTCTCTTGAATAGGTGGCTCAATCAGGAAGTCCCCTCAATTTATATGGTAGTACAAAAAGTTAAGTGTTTTCTCTCCTTGGATATGAAGGAGGCGGAAAAACATAAAGAATAGCAGGCCAAAGGATTCTTTAGAAAGTGGAGAATTTTCATAGAAAAATTCTTGACACCGCAGGGAATAAGGGAGCACATGGTTGGCCTGTCAGCGCCAACGTTCATATATGTCGTCCATAGTGTATACAAAATAATTTTTATGGATATTTAAGTTTTGTGGAACTTTACATCCATTGTATACAGAGTGGATTATGCTATTTTACATCCACTGTATATACATTATATATGCATTGTATATACAAATCTCTGCTGTGTCATGAATGGGAGTACTGTTAGGAATAGGGAAAACCCTTTTGGCCATTGGGTTCCAGAGAATAAAAGACTACAGGCTAACATGGCTTATGGAAAGTAGATGTCAGCTCTGAGATCGGAAACCGAAGACAGGGCCTAAAGTACAAATAACTGACCTTATGAGAGGAGGACAGAATAATGCTCAGAATGGTCTAGGAGCATAGTCCATGTCTCACTGTAGCTGCATGCATGCTTCCTCTCCTTGATATCTGAAACAAACGGAATCACTTGGTGAACTCAGATACCACTGTCTTATTTTATTCCCCTACATTGACATCAATTTATGAAACAAAATGCAACCTAACAGGGTAAAAAAAGACCTGAGATACAAATATAGCCAAGTCACATTATTATGACCACCAGTTTATATGTAGAGTAAGGCCTTGTCCCCATGGCACCGGTTTGCGGACGGTTTTTCAGATGGTTTGCGGTTTTGAAAACCGTCAGAAAAACCGTTCGGAAGCTTTTACATGGGCCTCTATGGAAAACCCGTGCAGCAGTCCCCACTGCACGTGTTTTCCGCCCGGCGGTTTTTCAGACCACTGACGGCCCGAAAAACATAGAACATGTTCATTCTTCAGTCCGGTTTTCGGATGGAATATGAACAAGTGAATGCGAAAGGTGAGGGCTTTTCTCCACTAATCGCGGAGAAAAGTCGTCCTCCTGCGGCCGTAAAGACCGACTGTATTTGTCATGTGCCGTGGGGACGCGCCCTAAAGAGGATCCATGCATGAAGGAGTATCCATAGCGAGAACACCTTGATTGAGGTGTTCCCATACATGCTCAATTGGGTTAAACTTTGGGAAATTAGTTGGCCAGGATAGTACTTAAAAGCTCTTTCAATCAATGTCGGACATTTCTAGCAGTGTGACATGTTTCATTGTCTTACTGGATGATCTCATTTGCTCCAGGGAAGTCAATCAGCATGTGTGGGGGTATGCAAGCTGCAAGAATGGATTTGTACCCAAATGGGTGAGAGTTGGCTCACAAAAACATTTCCCAGACCATAATGCTTCCACCACAAATTGTGTTTTTTCAGCAGTAGTTGTAGGGTTTTTGTTCTCTAAAGTTTCTCACCTGGCACTCCAGGTTAGATAAAGCAGAAAGCGTGACTCATCGGAAAAGACAACACTTTGCCAATCAGTATAGGTCCAATTCCGATACTGCTGTAAATATTGAAGACCTAATAGGTTTGATATACCTCCTAACCCAGATATGCCAGACAGATTGGTGGCATGTCCCAAATGCCAAGAACCTGGGACAGACCTTTATCATAGAATATGGGATTGCCCAAGAACTCAAGACTTCTGGGAGGATTTGCTGACCTTTCTCAAGGGGCAGTTGAATTTAGAAATGGTCATATCCCCATACCTTATGATTTTCCATATAGACTCAGAAGAGTCAAGTACTCCGTTATTAGCCCATATTTTTTTTTGACAGCAAAAAGATGTCTCTTGAATAGGTGGCTCAATCAGGAAGTCCCCTCAATTTATATGGTAGTACAAAAAGTTAAGTGTTTTCTCTCCTTAGATATGAAGGAGGCGGAAAAACATAAAGAATAGCAGGCCAAAGGATTCTTTAGAAAGTGGAGAATTTTCATAGAAAAATTCTTGACACCGCAGGGAATAAGGGAGCACATGGTTCCGTTTAGAGAAACTACATGGTATTTCCTCAGGGATTTGGCAGGCGATTTAGGCCCTCTTAAAGTAACGTGAAGTGACTGGTATCCAAGGTCTAACAAATGTAAGGGTCTGGTCGGGCTCGAGGTTTATAGGCACATGCATTATTGAAACTATTATGTGGTCAACTGGATGCAGTACGGATAGAGGTAGATTGTAACTTGACTGTAGTGGCAATTGGGAGTGAGGGGGGCTGGTTAATGTTTAATGTTTTTGTATTGTTTTATTAACGATGATTGTATATGATATAATGGAAAAATGACACTGCTTTTCTTACAATATGTACCATTTTTATCCTTGTCTTGCTCTAATGTGTCAATAAAAACTGTTACCAAAAAAAAAAAAAAAAAAAAGAATGAATCCCTTTTTACCCATGTACCTTCATTATCAGAGGTGCAGTGACTGCTCTATATGCAGTAGGGTTTGCTGAGTTGTTGTTTTAGACACATCTGGTAGCCGTCTGGTTCATTTTGGTGGTGAGCTGTTCCACTATAGCATGTCGATGGACCCTCATTCACTTTCGTACCTGACATTCATCTTTCACATCAATGGCATCTGGTGCTCTGCAGTTTCCACGTCACTTATTCACAACGAGCCATTTTTCTATTCACAATATACTTTCACCACAGCAGCACATTTCAAAAATACTGCCTCTGTTGCCTGAATGTCAATAATTGTCACTTTCTGCAACTCTGATAAATCACCCCTTATTTCTATAACAGCAACAAGGGATATGTAAGCAGACAGCCTGTCACACACCTTTTACACCCACCACGCCAGCTCACAACATGTGACTTGCTTCATGAGCTATGCGTTATTGACGTCCAAAGTAGGAAGTAGTCGTACTAATGTGACTCAACTGTGTAGAAGTGGAATGATAAAAATGATGAAAACTGGCAAATTACAACGAAAATGGTAAGAAAGAAAGAAGGAAAGAAAGAAAGAAGGAAAGAAAGAAACAATATTCCTTTGACATGTGCTTCTACCTGGTAAATAGTTAAGACTGAAAAAAACACAAAAGCCTCTAAAAGATAAGTGGGTGAAGCAAAACCCATCAAGTAATGTAAACACCTGGTTATACAATTTAAACACCAACAAGAAATCTACAATTTACTGTTTAGACCTAGGAATCAATAAAATATAACTTTTAATCATAATCAATCGATAAAACGTTCGTACGAAAATAGGGCCTATGCTGAACCCTACACTAATCCCTCACATACCACTATAACTACCTATCAGAAAAAAGTGTGGTAATCACCCCGATAAGGGCGCCCCCACCAGGAACCTAAACCACCAAATCCTAACAAAGCCCTACTAAAAATGTAGTGGGCATCATGCATTTTTAGTTTAGGTTCCTGGTGGCGGCGCCCTTAAGTTATATTTTATTGTGTCCTAGGTCTATAAGGTAAATCGTAGTTTTCTTGGTAAATAGTTACCTCAATTGTATTTACAAAGGTGCAAATGACTCTACTATGCAGCAAATAAATTTGCCAATGGTGGATGCATACCACTGTATAGAAACACAGCTGCAAATGTCTGAGGCAGAGCATTTCACATGGCCCTAAAAAACATAATCCAGAGAGGTAGTTTTAATTTAGGCCAATATTTCTACTCTGTTCCTTTCTGCAAAGGATGTACGATGAGCCTATGTAGTATGTACATAGCCCTAAGCTACTGATTATCCCACAGACTTTTTTTAATAGAAAAACTGCTCCAATTTCGATATGTAAAGGCACTTATTACTGAAATTTGAGATATGATTGTATAAATACATGTTTTCTGTGGTTACGATAGACTCTTCACTGACCCACCTGTAACAAACATTTTCATCAGTCATTTAGTTCAAATTGAAATGTAAAATACAACACTGCTACACAGAAGCAAGAATCGTCTTTGCTGATAACGGAGGATTTCCACCCCCCCAGGGCTACAAGGAAAAATTCTTGGAACTGGAATAGGTCACCAATTTGTCCTATGCAGTCCCTTTCCTAGAGATGAAAGAGAAGAGGGGTAGAGAAGTGATTAGCTTCCGAAATGTAAATTTGTAGCAGGATGATCAAACACGGTAGAATAAAATGAAGTTATTTTTTCAGAGAAAACCTATTTGAGCAATGACTAGAGCTTGCCTGATGGTAGGGGTAGCCAGACACTGCAGGTCTTCTCAGTACAGGATTATATTCCCTGGATACAAACAACACATAATCCCTTCTTTTAGCAACACTGCAAAATATGAGCATTTTCATACTCTATCATCCATCTCATCACAGACAGATGGAGAAGCATCTGCTATTTCCTGCTTAGTGACACAGAGATTGTTGGTGTGCTTTTAATCTTCACTCTGCAGGTATTCCTAGTCTATGATACTACAGCCCAAAACATCACCCACTGTGATAAACTCAAAGGGTATACATAATACTTCATGTAGCTTGAGGCCATAGATGGAGGTGGGGTGTCACCTGGATCAAACAATATGGGGTTATTGTTATTTTCTCATATGCAAAACTGTGCATGGACTTTTTATCTTTATTTTATTTATTTATATGGCATTAACCTATTCCATAGCGTTGCACACTGGTCATTGTTCCTATAGGGGAAAGAGACTGGAGAAAACCAACACAGATATACAAATTCCACGTAGATGTTGTGCTTGGTCAAACCCAGGACCCCAGCACTGCAAGGCAATGGTGCTAAGCAATGAGCCATGGTGCTTATGATTACTGTACACAACCCAATATCAGAAAAATGCCTAACATTGGGATTTTTATACCATAAACATAAAGTAATATAGGCCCGTATTACAAGTGAGATGTGCTCGAATGAGGCCTGAATGATCTGTAATATCTCACTAGGATGAAGCAATCTAAACGAAACAATGTGTAATCAGCTCTTCAGCATGTGGAGCTTCGAACAAAGCAGGATGCCCTGGCATGAGGTAGGTGTCGGACAACTGTCGCGATGTTTAAAAGGGTTGTCTCACTACACAGATTGCTTTTTATGTTAAAGATCAAGAAAAAACGAGTCACTGTCCAATATATTTCCATTAACAGTGTCCTACCTATTCCTAGATATCTCCCCTTGTATGGGCTGCATCAGCTCCTCAGCTCGCTATAGCTAAAGACCTGTTCGATCTCTCCTAATAGGCTGCCAGTGCTGGTCGCTATAGCTACAGACCTGGTGTCCTCAGCAGCTCATTACTGCAGGCCAATGGTAACCAGTAGAAGTCAGTAACATGCCTCTGAATTAAAAAATGAAACCGAGAAAACAGGACTGAGGTAAGATGAATTGATGTAGTCAGACAACCCCTTTACCCTCCGTTTGTGACTTCTGGGTACATACATCTGTACCACTTCAGTCAGTCACTCGACTCTCGGCAGGATGGTGGTGTACAGTATTGAGCAGTGTGATTTCATGGTGCAAACGTATTGGGTCATCAATTCATTTAAACGATGTCAGAGGGAATTTAAGAAAAAAATATAGGCCGACATGTATGAAGCTCGCCGGGTCGGGGCGCGCCTTTCCGCTAGTTTTCTGGCGAAATCTGCACCTGATTTATGTCGGGGTCGGGGCGCGCTCATACATACAATGTAAAGTCCGCCGCGCCTCGCCAGTGTGTTAGGCGCAGTGCGGGACTTTGGTGCAGTGCGGCGCTGCGCCTGAGATTCGCCGCCGGAGGTACTGCACTAATACATGCGGGGAAAAGTCCGCCGCGCCTCGCCAGTGTGTTAGGCGCAGTGCGGGGACTGAGGCGCAGTGCGTCTCTGCGCCAAAGATTCGCCGTCCGAGTCGGTGCACTCATACATGCGGGGAAAAGTTCCCTGCGCCTCGCCAGTGTGTGGGGCACAGTGCGGGGACATGGGCGCAGTGCGGGACTTAGGCGCCGTGTGGGACTGCGCCGAAAATCTGTTCTGATGCGAGACAGGCTGGAAAACAGCGAGAAATCATTCCACATGTCGGTGCGGAGTATGAATCAAAAATCGCCTTTATAAAGGCATTCAACATTCTCAGAAAAAGAGCTGAAACCTAAAAAAACAAAAATACATAAAACAAAATCACTTTCCAATATCCTAATTCAAGAATTAGGATATAGGAAATTAGCGGGAAATACAGTAATTCAAATTCTGAAAGCTATTCTCATTGGTCGGCATAAACCGGCCAATCAGAATAGGAGCGACAGTGAACCATTAAAACCTATGGAGAACTATTGACCAATCAGAATCAAAGGCGGGACAGGTCAAAATACAGTAAAAATGCAGAAAAGAGCTGATTGGTTGAGCTAGTGGGGGCTTGGCTAGCTCAGCCAATCAGAATAGGAGCGACAAAGACCCATTAAAACCTATGGAGAACCCATACTATTGATCCTTGGATAACGAAAATAAAGAAATAAACATGATTTTATTGAATTAATATTTTTTTTTCGTTACCCCCATATTATTATTCATTTTATATACACATCGGGACAACTTCTGTAGTCTTATAATTTGATTTCGGCCATGTACAGTTTTATTTCAGATTGCATTAGAAAACCCATAGGAGCGTCGCTCGCTCTCCCATTGGTCCAAATAACGGCGCCTCTTTTAACTTAGCCAATCAGAGAGCTTGCTTGGAATTTCTTTTCCCCATAGAACTGTATGAGAAAGTAGCTCGCGCTCTGATTGGCTAAGCTGGATGAGTCCCCGCTAGCTCAACCAATCAGCTTGTTTCTGCCTTTTTACTGTATTTTGAACTGTCCCGCCTTGGAATATGATTGGTCAATTTTTCTCCATAGGTTATAATGGGTCCCTGTCGCTCCTATTCTGATTGGTCAATTCTCCTCCATAGGATATAATGGGCCACTGTCGCTCCTATTCTGATTGGCTGGTTTATGCCGACCAATCAGAAGAGCTTAAACAATTTGAATTACTGTATTTCCCAGCGATTCTCTCTATTGCAATTCCCTATGTAGCGCCGGTCTCAGAGACAAACGCGTTGTTCGGGGTTTTAACTGATTTATTTTTACAGAAGGTTTTAGCTCTTTATGTGATAATGTTTTACACTTAATCAAAATGATTTTTTTTTATTAATACTTCATGCCGCACGGCGCTGAGCGCCGAGATTTCAGTGCGCCGCTCTCTCCATAGACTACAATGGGAGAAGTAGCTCGCGCTCTGATTGGCTGGGATAGCCAAGCCCCCGCTAGCTCAGCCAATCAGCTCTTTTCTGTATTTTTACTGTATTTTGAACTGTCCCGCCTTGGATTTTGATTGGTCAAAACTTCTCCATAGGATATAATGGGTCTTTGTCGCTCCTATTCTGATTGGTCAATAGTTCTCCATAGGTTTTAATGGGACACTGTCGCTCCTATTCTGATTGGCTGGTTTATGCCGACCAATGAGAAGAGCTTAAACAATTTGAATTACTGTATTTCCCGGCAATTCTCTCTATTGCAATTGCTTATGTAGTGCCGTTCTCGGCGACAAACGCGTTGTTATAGATTTAAGTGCTTTATTTTTAAAGAAGGTTTCAGCGCTTTATCTGATAATGTTTTACACTTAATAAAAATTATTTTTTTATTCATACTCCATGCCGCACGGCGCTGAGCCCCGAGATTGCATTGCGCCCATCTCTCCATAGACTACAATGGGAGAAGTAGCTCGCGCTCTGATTGGCTGGGATAGCCAAGCCCCCGCCGCATTAACCAATCAGCTCTTTTCTGCCTTTTTACTGTATTTTGAACTGTCCCGCCTTGGATTTTGATTGGTTCAAAATTCTCCATAGGCTATAATGGGTCTTTGTCGCTCCTATTCTGATTGGCCGAGATAGCCAAGCCCCCGCTAGCTCAACCAATCAGCTCTTTTCTGCATTTTTACTGTATTTTGAACTGTCCCGCCGTTGATTCTGATTGGTCAATCGTTCTCCATAGGTTTTAATGGTTCACTGTCGCTCCTATTCTGATTGGCCGGTTTATGCCGACCAATGAGAATAGCTTTCAGAATTTGAATTACTGTATTTCCCGGCAATTTCCAAGATCGATTTCTTGATATTTTGGATTCTAGATTTTTGGAAAGTGATTTTTTTTTTTTATTATGTTTATTTTTGAGGTTCAGCTCTTTTCTGACACTGTTTTCCGCCTTTATAAAGGCGATTTTTTCGGATTCATACTCCTGCTGCACGGAGCGGAGCGCCGAGATTTCTGTCGTGATCTTCTATCTGCTTCCTCGCATGTTCCGATCCTGCTTCACTTCGCCGCCGCCGGAGCATTTAGACCAAAATAAACTAGGTCTGGCTGTCGGAGCTGCCGAGCGCTGCACTGCGCCTCGCTTTGCCGACTCGCCATCGTACATGCCTCGGAGTATACGAGCGCGCCGCGTCCCGCCCCGGAACGCCTACACCGCGCCCACTGCCCGCCCCTTCATGCGGGGCGCAGCTGAAAGTGGCGAACGCTGCACCTAAAACCGCATCCCTGCGTCCGACAGTGGGATTCGGGCCGGGCGGCGCAATATACGCCAAAAAACAGCCGTAAATCCCGTTCATACATGTCGCCCATAGTGCTTGTGATAAACCCTCAAGGTGGCTTACTCAAAAGATAACACAGAAACTGGCAGTCTAAAAATGCTGCAGGAAACAATTGATGATGTGCAACATCAACATCGTCTGGTGCAGTCATCTATGAAACCTCTGAGACGCAGAGCACAGGAGACTGGGAGATCTTTTGACAACTGAATAAAGGGCAAAATTACCTGTGTATTGTTTCACTGTCGTTCAGGAGCTCAAAGCAAGTGATATGGGAAAAGGAGTCAGGTACTGTCAATGGTTCCAGCCATTTAAGGAGAAAAAAAAACATGAAATTGCTGCTATTCCCACAATATGCTTGGCCATACGTTACGAACATGGAGTGTCTTTTTCATGATTGGTCTGGCAGAAAATGGATATCACTTTCAGCATCGCATGTAATGCAATTGATTACATACATCAAGGCATGTAGTGTATTTGCTTAGTTCAGATGGCTTCACCTTAACGGGAGTTAAAGTATAATATTTGGGTCACTTTCAATCTCTATGAGGCACCGATTATACATAATGTGTATATATATATATATATATATATATATATATATATATATATATTTACACATTGTGCAAGTTTAGGAGCATTGGATAAACCCCAATCAAGCCTGGTCTTTTGAGACCTTAGGTTAACAGTGGCACGTTATTATATATACCGATTATACATACACACTAGTTTTTTATGGATCCCATAAGAATCTGAGAGTAAAATATTGTTCCATGCATCATTGCATACTGTAGGTAGTAGAGAAAAAAAATAGTCTCATAGCGACACCAAACACAGAGGTCCTACCGGTCTATAATACAGCACCGTACGGATTCTTTGAGCCACAGTATAGAGTCTGTGCATGTGGCACAGGATAGGTGAAAAATGTCTGATTGCTGGGGGTCCCACTGATAGGATCCCCACAATCATTAAAACCGGAGGCTCTTAGTCCCTGTCCTAAGTCCCCAATGTTTGAACATGTGCTGTGCTGCTTCATTCAAAGTCTATAAAGCGTATGAAGAAAGCAAAGGGATGTACTTATCTTCATCAGTCCCATAGACTTTGAACGATGCAGCAGTGAACATGTTCAAACACTGAGAACTTAGAAAAGGGACTAAGGGCTTCCAGTTTTAATGATTGTGGGGATCCTAGCAGTGGGACCCCCAGCAATCAGACATTTTTCACCTATCCTGTGCCACATTTTGTTCAACCACTACTCTGTTCAAAGACTTTCTTACTACCAAGCACAGTGAGGAAGAACAGGTTTTGTGGATTGGTGATAATGTCTATAGTGGTAAAACCCCTTTGATTAATTCTTTACATGCAAGATAATAAATAGTCCCTGTGGGTCATCTTATTATCAACTGTGTGAAAATTCCCAAAATATGGCCATATCCTAAACCATGCTATATCTTTAAAATGAAGATTTGAGAATAAAACTAAGGTTTCAATCCATAATGCATACTGCATATTGAACCACAACTGTTATATTACAAAAACTAATGTGTACACCTATGTCCTTATTTCTGAGCTGCCGTTGAAGGATTGCTCATACCCAGAGTACTTCATTGGGTGACCGGTATTGTACCACGGTGTGATGTTTACAGATGGTAACTGGACTTAGTGCTTCCATCTGTGAAGATATGTTATATGCAAACACAAAGGTCTGGAGGCCTTTCAATCAAAAGAGCCTGCTTCTTAATTACAATTGGCAAAAGAGAAAATATAGTCCTTTCGGAGGCCTCTCCAAGGATGCAGTCTGTACTTCACAATCTAAACACATACTAATCAGCATTTCTCCCAATGTTGTTGGCAGGTTCTCAAGTAGACCACTCATTCTTTGGAGAAAGAAAGGTGCTCTTTTATTAGACGTAGAAGGCCAAGACAAAGATGCCAAGCCAGTCTGAGCCCTTCAAGAGATCTTCGTACCCTGAATCTATTCTTTCCTGTACTTCTAATCCCTTCACTTGGCTTTGACCGGTAACCTCACGGAAACATCTCTTAAGAACTGGCCATTGAGCTCTGCACTCCAATTGCCTTAGAGCCCAGTGGATATTCCTTCAGATGTCTAACAAGCAACTAACGCAACGAAGGTTTAGAGAGACACAGAAATCAATACTGCAGCTTCCACTGGTCACGCTGAGGGATTAGCCATCCTCAGGAAAGGAACAGGCAGCTGAACAAGGGAATCATGACTTAGAATACCCTTAGAGGTTTAAGGAAGTCGCAGACAAGTGTACAGCTTTTACAACTTCTACTCGGTCCCATTAAGAAAGTTTGTTTCTCATTATATAGAAAATTTAGTTATGAGTTGGCATAGTTGTGTACATATGTATATATATATATACACATATACACACACACTATATATATATATATATATATATACACACATACATATATATATATATATATATATATATATATATATATATATAATATATATATATATATATATATATATACTGCATGCACTTATGGTTCATAGAGGGAAGTACATATATTTTTTGTATTTATACGTATCAGTTGTTTTTCATTTACAGATCTTCCAAATAAAGAACTTTTAAGATCCATTTTGCAACAATTTATTAAGTAATATATACGTTGTAGCTGAATATGCTGTTAAGAACCAGAGAGATGATTTGGGGGCAATATGATAAGTTTATTGATTTAAGTTTACTTATTAAGTCAAAAAGAGGGACATTTAAAGGGGTTGTCGATTGTATATAGTTTTTATTGATTATGTATATAATAAGATATCATACAGTTTTCTAATATAAATGTATTAAAACATTTTCTCCTGTGCCTCTTTTGGAATAGTACAATAGACTCCTATTTAGAGAAAAAATATGGTACTGCCCACATTTCTGTCCATAGTAATGACTCCTATTTATATATGTATGGACAAACCAGTCATGTGACCCCACATAGGTTATGTGACCTTTGGTATCCAGGTAACAGTAAATTATTGAAGAGAAGAACTTCTCGAGTATTACTACCTCCAGCAGTGTCTTATCATTTCTACCAGCGTCTGTGGAGAAAACACTGCACATTTTTCTCTCGTTTTATTTTTTATTTTTTACAGTTAACTTTATTTACCACCTTACATCCACTAGAGAGACAGCAGTTACACAAGTAACTACACACAGAAAACACATTTCTGGAATATCCATATTAATAAGAATGATTCCACCCTTATTTGTATTCAGTTACATCATAAATGTTATATACCCCTGTGACTAACTAAATGTCTGGAGGTCACATGACTGACGTCATATTTGGTCCTTATGGTTACTCCATAAGAGCCATTACTATGGACAGGAATTTGGGCTATACCATTTTTTTATTTCTTGAAGTGTCATGATCCACCAGACTTTGTGCCTCTTGTGTCGCCCCCCTGCACCCCCCGGCCCCTTGCTGCCCAGGCCCCGGCGCTTATCCACTTACCCGTCCACGCTCCTGTGCTTCCTGCTCCTGCCTGTCCCAGCCGCAGTGTTGGAGTTCCTATTGATTACCCGTGTACCAGTCCGTTCCGCTACGTTTCCTGACCTTGCCTGTTTGCCGCCTGTCCTGAACGTCTGCCCGTCTCTGACCATGAACCTCTGCCGCCCGTCCTGACCTCCTGCCTGTCCCCGACTACGTCTCTGGATTACAATTCTGTATCACGCATTACCCCGGCCACCATCGCAAGCAAGTCACGTCAGGGGTAGCGACCTGGTAGCCTCATGACTCAGCAAGTCCGTCCCACTTTGCGGCGGGCTCTGGTGAATACCGGGGGCTACTTAGACTCCGATCCTGGCGTGGCTTAACTATCATCGCTTGCAGTGGTCCAGCAAACCCACCAACCCATTACAGTACAATCTGGCCATGGATTCCGCCAGGGTACCCTTGCCTGATCTCCGGGACGTCACGACAGCCGTCGCCCAGCAGAGCCAGTGTATTGACCAGCTCGCGGCCATGATGCAGAACCTTGCGGCCTGTCTACCTCCGCCTGTGGCTGCTTCCGCCACGCCGGCACCAGTTGATCCTGCAGCAATGGCTCTACCTGTTCCTGCACCGGGACCATCTCTGCATCTGCCGCTCCTCTCACGCTATGATAGAGACCACAAGAAGTGCTGTGGCTTCATCAGTCAATGCTCCATCCACATCCACAGTTGTTGGGGCATCAATTCCCTACTGAGTGGGCTAAGGTGGCCTTTATAATTTGCCACTTGTCTGGGGAGGACTTGGCCTGGGCCACTCCGCTATGGGACCGAGGAGATCCTTTGACGGCAAGTCTGCAAGCCTTCCTCCAGGGGTTCCGCACCGTTTTCGAGGAACCTGGCCGCACCTCCCCCGCTGCCGCAGCTCTGCTCCATCTCCGTCAGGGCAACTCTTCTGTGGGCCAGTACTCCATGCAGTTCCACACCCTAGCCTCGGAGCCTGACTGGAATAATGAGGCTTTGGTGGCGACCTTCTGGCAAGGCCTTTCTGGGCGCATTAAAGACGAGCTTGCAGGTCAGGACCTGCCATCCGATCTGGACGAACTAATTCGGTTAGCCAGCCAAATTGATATTCGGTTTGCCGAGATACAACAAGAGCTCCGCTTCTACCTCGTCTGGCTCCCGTTTTCCAAAGACCTCCACTTCCTCCGCCTATGGTTCTTGAGGACGAACCCATGCAGGTCAAGAGAGCCCACCTGACCCAGGAAGAACGTTTGCAGCGTCGTCAGAGGTAGCTGTGCTTCTACTGTGGCGGTTCTGGTCACTTCATTGGGGACTGTCCGGTGCGCCTGGGAAACTTTCGCACCTAGGCCTCACAGGAGAGGCATCCCTAGGTGTCAGTGCGGCCTCTCCCCATCTGACCATTCCCGTACTATGTGGAGTTTCGCCTGACAGCACCTTTCAAGCCACCACCTTCCTTGATTCGGGGTCCGCTGGAAATTTTGTAAGCCACGCACTGGTGTCCAAATTTCGTCTTCCGGTGACCCCTCTGCAGAAACCCATGTTCGTCTCCTCTGTCAGTGGCGAATGCCTAAAGGACGCTATTCGGTTCTGCACTGCGCTCCTCACCTTGCAGATTGGCACCCTACACAAGGAGACTCTGAAACTTCTTGTTCTGCCTCGCTCCTCTTCTGAAATTCTCCTTGGCCTTCCTTGGTTGCAAGACCATGCTCCGACCTTAGACTGGAACACGAGCGAGATTATCCGTTGGGGTCCCGTGTGCTACTCATGATGCCTTCCTGCACTCCGTCCAGCTCTACGGCCCGCCTCTGTGAAGTCTATGAAGCCTCTGCCCGGTCTGCCTGCTCCTTACCAGGATCTAGCCGATGTATTTTCCGAAAGACAGGCCGAAACTCTTCCCCCGCACCGGCCGTTCGTCTGTCCTATTGACCTGCAACCCAGTAGTACTCCTCCCCGAGGCAGAGTCTATCCTCTTTCTGTCCCGGAGACAAGGCGATGTCGGAATATATCCAGGAGAATCTCCATAAAGGCTTCATACGCAAGTCTTCTTCGCCTGCGGGGGCCGGTTTCTTCTTTGTTGAAAAGAAAGATGGTACACTCCGGCCCTGTATCAATTATTGGGGACTCAACAAAATCACTATAAAAAATTGATACCCCTTGCCTCTGATCTCAGAGCTTTTTGATTGCCTATGTGGCGCAAAATTTTTTTCCAAGTTGGATTTACAGGGAGCATACAACTTGATTCGTATCCGTGAAGGCGACGAATGGAAAACAGCCTTTAATACCCGAGATGGCCACTTTGAATATCTCGTCATGCCATTTGGCCTCTGCAACGCTCCGGCGGTGTTCCAGAATTTCATCAATGAGATCTTCCGCGATCTTCTCTACATCTGTGTTATCGTCTACCTAGATGACATCTTAATCTTCTCTCCTGATCTGGAAACTCACCGCCACCACGTCTGCCAGGTGCTCAAACGTCTCCATGACAATCAGTTATATGCCAAACTGGAGAAATGCTTGTTTGAACGCACCTCGTTGCCCTTCCTGGGGTACATCATCTCAGATCAGGGTCTTCAGATGGATCCCTCTAAGCTTTCAGCGGTCTTACACTGGCCTCAACCAGTGGGCCTTGGCTTTGGGGTTTGCAAACTATTACAGACAGTTCGCCCCGCATTTCTCCACGCTCGTGGCCCCGCTGGTGGCCCTTATGAAGAAAAATGCCAACCCTAAATCCTGGCCTCCAGAAGCCCAAGAAGCCTTTGATCGCCTTAAATCAGCATTTGCTTCGGCTTCTGTTCTGTCTCGCCCGGACCTGCAGCGTCCGTTTGTCCTAGAAGTGGACGCCTCCTCAGTAGGTGCAGGCGCTGTCCTCCTACAGAAGTCCTCCTCTGGGAAACTGCATACTTGCGGCTTCTTCTCAAAAACCTTCACCCTCGCCAAAAAGAATTATACAATCGGTGATCACGAACTACTGGCCATTAAGTTAGCCTTAGAAGAATGGCGGCACTTTGTGGAGGGAGCTCGCCACCCCATCGATGTCTTCACCGATCATAAAAATCTTCTCTATCTGCAGTCTGCTCAATGACTGAACCCTCGACAAGCCAGGTGGTCACTCTTTTTCGCCCGCTTTGATTTCCTCCTTCACTTTCGGCCAGCTGGGAAGAACGTCAGAGCGGATGCCCTCTCTAGATCCTCGGACAAAGTGGGCTTGGAGCCGCCTCTGCAGCACATAATTCCTCCAGAACGTCTCCTCACGGCGGCCCCCGTGGACCTTCAACATCTACCTCCTGGGAAGACCTACGTACGCCCTGCCATGCGGCCTCGAATCCTGAAGTGGGGACATGCCTCACGATCAGCTGGTCATCCTGGAGTCCATAAGTCCCTGCAACTAATCGCTCATTATTATTGGTGGCCCACCCTTGCTCAAGATGTTAGAGATTTTGTCCTGGCCTGTACCTCCTGTGCCCGTAATAAAGTCCCTTGTCTCAGACCCGCGGGTCTGCTTCAGCCTCTCCCGGTGCCAGAAAGACCTTGGTCCAATATGGCCATGGACTTTGTTATGGACCTCCCGGTCTCCTCTGGAAACCCGGTCATTTTGGTGGTGACAGATTCTCGAAGATGGCTCACTTTGTACCTCTGCCCGGGTTGCCCTCTGCCCCCCAACTGGTCCAGCACTTCTTTCACCACATTCTTCGGTTACACAGTCTTCCATTGCATATTGTCTCGGATATGGGGGTCCAGTTTGTTTTGACATTCTAGCGGGCTCTATGTGGTCAGTTGCAGGTTCAGCTAGACTTCTCGTCTGCATACCACCCTCAAACTAACGGGCAGATAGAGAGGGTTAACCAAGTTTTAGGTACCTACCTACGAAATTTCGTATCCGCCTGTCAGGACTACTGGTCTAACCTTCTCCCCTTGGCGGAATTCTCGTATAATTCCCTGACTCAGAATCTGCTGGAGCCTCTCCTTTTTTTATTGTATTTGGGCTACACCCCCACCCGCCTCTCCCTCTGGCTACCTCGTGTCACGTTCCTGTCGTGGATGCCCAAGTGCAGGATATCAAAGCACTCTGGCAAGTCACACGACAGGCCCTTCTACAGGCTTCCACTCGCACCAAGGTCCAGGCTGACAGGTACCGTAGACCTCCGCCCCTATTTAAGCCAGGTGAGTTTGGTTGTCTGCCAAATATATTCGTTTCAAGGTGCCCAGTTATAATTTAGGCCCTAAGTATTTGGGCCCTTTTGTTGTACTTCGGCAACTGAACCCAGTGTCCTACAAGCTCCGCTTGCCTCCTACTCTGCGTATCCCGAACGTCTTCCATGTTTCTCTCCTCAAACCTGTGGTGCTGAACCGCTTCTCCCGTGGATCTGTCTCTCCTTCTCCTGTGGCCAACGCCGATAAAATCTTTGAGGTCAAGGAGGTGCTGGTGGAAAAAACAGTGAGGGGGAAGCGGTTCTTTCTGATTGACTGGAAGGGGTTCAGGCCTGAGGAGCGTTCGTGGGAACCCAAAGCCAACCTGTCTTCTGACCTCCTCTCTAAATTCCGAAGAAAGCGGGGGAGACCAAAAGGGGGGGGGGGTGCTGTCATGGGGGCTGGCGTGGGTGCTATCGCCCCCCGTGGCTGCCCCCCTGCCCACATGGGGTCCGGCGCTTGTCCACTTACCCGTCCACGCTCCTGTGCTTCCTGCTCCTGCCTGTCCCAGCCGCCACGTGCGCACCCGCTGCTTAGGCTGCGCGTGCGATGACTGGTCTGGATTTAAAGGGCCAGCGCGCGGGTAATTTGTCAATTTCCGGCTGCTGGTCCTATATAAGGTACTTGCCCTCTGCACTCTCTGCCAGATTGCTGGTGTGCGTTAGTGAGCTTTGAGAGTGTTGGAGTTCCTATTGATTACCCGTGTACCAGTCCGTTCCGCTATGTTTCCTGACCTTGCCTGTTTGCCACCTGTCCTGACCGTCTGTCCATCTCTGACCATGAACCTCTGCTGCCCGTCCTGACCTCCTGCCTGTCCCCGACCACGTCTCTGGATTATGATTCTGTACCACGCATTACCCCGACCGCCATCGCAAGCAGTCACGTCAGGGGAAGCGACCTGGTAGCCGCAGCAAGTCCATCCCGCTTTGCGGCGGGCTCTGGTGAATACCGGGGGCTACTTAGACTCCGCTCCCTGGGGTGGCTTAACTATCATCACTTGCGGTGGTCCAGCGAATCCACCAACCCGTTACAATGCCCTTTGACAAGTGTTTGCTGTGCCTTCCAGCAAGGCAACAGTTAAAGGGGACTATCTTTTTATTTGTTATAGAGCTTATAACTTAATTATATTGAACTTTGTAATTAGAACAATTTAAGGCTAGGTCTACACAGCATAGGACACAAAAATTTACAAAAACCTCAACCCAAAGTTAGTATTTTGTCCAAAGCAGCTGGGTTTCCAACGAGTTTTTTGGGTGGTTTTTAGTTTTCTGTTGAGGTTTTTGGTGTGGTTTTTGGTCTAGGTTTTGGATGGTTTTGGGCAGTTGTCACGGAGGTCGCGGGCGCCGCTGCCTCCGCAGCCGGTCCCCTCCCCGCAGGGGGCTCGGCGCGGGCATCGCGGCCGCCCGCGACCACCCCCGTGCCCGCAGTCCCGGCGCCTGCTCGCTTACCTGGCCCCGCTCCGGTGAACGCCGCTCCCGTCCGTGCTGGCCGTCGGGCTCATGCCCGTCCCTTAGCGCGCGCGCGCGCGCGACACTTGGCTTAGATTTAAAGGGCCAGTGTCCCTTTAATTGGTTCATTGCCACACGTTGGTTCTATTTAAGGGTTACGCCCCTAACACTCGCTGCCAGATTGTTGGTGTGCGTTTAGTGAGCTTAGAGTGTCTCTAGTGTCCGTATTGATTACCCGTGTACCAGTCCGTTCCGCTACGTTTCCTGACCTTGCCTGTTTGCCGCCTGCCCTGTCCGCTTGCCTGAACCTGACTACGAACCTCTGCCGCCTGCCCTGACCTCCTGCCTGTCCGACTACGCCTCTGGATTCCGATTCAGTACCTCGCAGTACCCCGGCCGCCATCGCAAGCCAGTCACGTCAGGGGTAACGACCTGGTAGCCTCACGCCGCAGCAAGTCCATCCCGCTTTGCGACGGGCTCTGGTGAATACCGGGGGCTACTTAGACTCCGTTCCCTGGCGTGGCTTAGCTACCATCGCTTGCGGTGTCTCAGTACCGGCTTCCAGTGACCGCCCTGCAGAAACCCATGTTCGTGTCCTCCATCAGTGGCGAATGCCTCAAGGATGCCATTCGGTTCTGCACTGCGCCCCTCATCTTGCAGATTGGGGCATTACATCAGGAATCTATGAAGTTTCTCGTACTGCCTCGATCCTCTTCTGAGATCCCCCTGGGCCTCCCCTGGTTGCAAGAGCATGCTCCGACCCTAAATTGGAACACAGGCGAGATTCTTCTTTGAAGCCCAGCCAGTCACTCTCGATGCCTTCGGACACTCCGCCCGGTCCTTCAGATTGCCGTTGCTAAACCTACGAAGTCTCTGCCAGGTCTGCCTGCTCCTTACCAGGACTATGCTGATGTTTTCTCTGAAAAACAGGCCGAAACTCTGCCTCCGCACCGGCCCTTCGATTGCCATATTGATCTTCAGCCCGGTACTACTCCTCCTCGAGGCAGAATTTACCCGCTTTCCGTCCCGGAGACAAAGGCAATGTCCGACTATATCCAAGAGAACCTACTTAAAGGCTTCATACGCAAGTCATCATCACCTGCGGGAGCCGGATTCTTCTTCGTCGAGAAGAAAGATGGAACCCTCCGGCCCTGTTAATTTGATTTAAATTTTGGCCTGGGAAAAAAATAACTGTAAGAATCGGTTTCCCCCTGCCTTTGAAACTCCGAGGGGGGTTTTTTTTTTTTGGGCCGCCTACGTGGGGGCAAAATTTTTTTTTTAAATGGATCTCCCCTGGAGCCCACAATCTGATTCGCAAATTTGAAAGGGTAATGGTTGGGAAAAAAGTTTTTTAAAACCCTGATGGCCATTTAGAATATTTTTTGGGCATGCCCTTTGGGTTCTGTGACGGGCCCCCCCGTTTTCCCCAAAACTTCGTGAAATAAAATCTTCCGGGGGCCTTTTTTTACATTTGTGTTTATCTATTGGTTTTAAAATTTCTTCTATTCTCCCGCCTGGAGACCCACCGTCACCACCCTCCGCCAGGTGCTTGGGCCCCTCTCCAAAAGTCACCCAAATTTATTTCCAAGCTGGAAAAATTCCCGTTCGAAACGCAAAAATCCCTGCCTTTTTTTGGGTACATCGTGTCTGATCAAGGGCTTCGATGGACCCCCCCAAGCTCTCAGCAGTCCCCGCAATGGCCCCCCGTCCAGTGGGGGGCCTTTTTTGGGGCCCTTCAGGGTTTTTACTTTGCCAACTATTATTTGGCCCAAATTTTTTCCTTTAGTTTTTCCTTTTCTGGGTTTCACCCCGGGTAGCCCTCCCCAAGAAAGGGGGCCGAAACCCCAAAACCTGGCCCCCCAGGTTTAAGAGGCGTTTTTAAAAATCTTTAAAGCCCCATTTTTCTTCCCTTTCCCGTTCTCTTCGTTTCCGGGCCCCCACGCCCTTTTTCTTGAAAGTCAAAAGCCCCTCAGTTGGTTTCCAGGCCGTTTTCTTCAGAAGTCCCCCTGGGGAAAATTGGGGAACTTTGGGTTCTTCTCCAAGACCTTCACCCCCGCCGAAAAACAACCTTTCCTATTTGGGTGACCGGGAAATTCTTGCTATAAAATTGGGGGGCCCCAAAGAATGGCGTCCCCCTGCTTTGGGAAGGGCTCTCCACCCCCTCGAGATCTACACTGGGCACAAGAACCTTCTCTATCCAATCCTTTTCCCCGTGTTTGGGTCCCCGGGCAAGCCAGGGGGGTCGTTTTTTTGCCCCTTTTTTAAATTTTTTTTACTTTTCCCTCCCCTGAAAAAAAAAAATCAGGGGAGACGCCCCTTTCCAGATCCTTAATTTCGGTGGGTTGGACCACCCCCACAGCATATTAAACCCCCGGGAAAGGTTTTTCTTTTTTTTTTTTTTGGGGAACCCTTTAAAAAGGGACCTCCGGGGGAAAACCTGCGTTTTTGTCCGCTTTGTGGCTCAGAAACCCTTTAAAAAGGGGGCATTTTTTTTCTCAAAATGCGGGGCCCTGGGGTTTACAAGTCCGCACAAAAATCATCTCCCCCCTACTACTGGTGGCCCACTCTCATGCAAGCGTTCGCAACTTTGTTTTTGCCTGTGCCCCCCTTGTGCCCTAAAAAAATTCCCCCGCCCCGACCCCGTGGGTTTCTTCTGCCTCTCCCCTTTCGCCCTGAAAGCCCCTTTGGGCCCCTATTCTTGGGTTTTTTCACTGACCCCCGGCCTATCCCGGGGGAAAAAAGGGGCATTTGGGGGGGTGGTTGGACAGGGTTTTTCCCAAAAAGGCTAATTTTTTGCCCCTTTCCCGGCTTTTCCTCGGCACCCCAGTTTCCCCCTCTTTTCCCCACATCTTCCGGTTACAAAGGGGTCCCCTTGCACATTTAATTTGGATAAGGGATCCCGTTTTGTTTCCAAGTTCTGGGGGGCTTTCTGGTTGCGCAATTACGGGGTTTCAGTGGACTTTTCATCTGCTTCCCCCCTCAGACCGGCGGGCAGGTGGAGAGGGTCAACCAAGTGTTGGGCTCTTTTTTGGGGAAAATTTTTTTTGTCTGCCCCTAGGAAAAACTGGTTGACCTCCCCTTTCCCCGGGGGGAATTCTCCCATAATTCCCTTGACTCCCGGAAACCCGCCCAAACCCCTCCCCCTTTTTTTTTGTGGGGTTTTGGGTTACATCCCCGCCCCCTCTTCCCCCAGTCCCCCAGCGAGGTTTTCCGCCTTTTTTGCCCAAGACGGGGTATCAAATCTCTCTGACAAATTATCGTCAAAACCCCTTTTTTGCCTTTCCCCCCCGTAAAATTCGGCGATAGGTTTTGGGGGCCTCCCCCCGTTTTAGCCTGGTTTTATTTTCGGTTGGTTTTTTCTGCCAAGTTTCATCCGCTTCAAGGGGCCCAGCTTTCAAATTTTGGGGCCCAAATAATTTTTGGGTTTCCCTTTTTTTGGTACTTCGGCAACTTTTAACCCCGGGCTCCTACAAGCCCCCACTTGCCGC
Source organism: Phyllomedusa bahiana (assembly GCA_025379985.1). Lineage (NCBI taxonomy): Eukaryota > Metazoa > Chordata > Amphibia > Anura > Hylidae > Phyllomedusa > Phyllomedusa bahiana. The sequence continues at coordinate 65,187 of JAODAL010003440.1, forward strand.
CCCGCTGCGGGGGCCGAATGCCCTTTCCCCTTTGTCTCTCTTTCCCCAAGCCGGTTGGGACTGAATGTTTCTCCCGGGGGGTTTCTCGCCTTCTTGTGGCCCGGGTCTGATTTAAAATCTTTAGGTAAGGGAGGTCTGGACGAAAAAAGTTGGGGGGGGAAGCGGTTCTTTTTCATTGGGCTGGGAAAGGGAATTTGGGCCAGAGGAGCGTTTGGGGGGAACCTGAGGCCAACCCGTTCCCCCCGCCTCCTCGCCAGGTTTAAAAAAAAGAGGGGGGGGACCTAAGGGGGGGGGGTTCTGTCACCCGGGGGGGTCGGGGCGCCGCTGCCGCGCAGCCCGGGCCCCCCCCCGCGGAGGGGGGGTCGGGGCAGGGATCCGCCCCGTCCCGCGACCACCCCCTTTCCCCGAGTCCCCGGGGCCTGCTCGCTTAAACCGGGCCCCCCTCCGGGGAACCCCCCGCTCCCCTTTCCCTGCTTTCCCCTCGGGGTCGTTGCCCCTTTCCCCTTTGCGGCGGGAAAACTTTTGGGTTTGATTTAGTGGGCCCGTGTCCCTTTAATTGGTTCATTGCCGGACCTTTTTTTCTATTTAAGGGTTACGCCCCCGCATGCTGCCAGATTGTTGGTTTTAAAGTTTAGTTTGGGTTAGAGTGGGTTTTAAATGTCCCTATTGATTACCCCCCTTTTCCAGTCCCCCTTCCGCTAGTTTTTCCCGACCCTTTCCTGTTGCCGGGCCTCGGGCCCCCTTGTCGAAAACCCGATAAAAGAACCCCCTCCGTGCCCCGAAAATCCTGCCTGTCCCACTTCGCCTTGGATTGATTTGTACCCCTCGCAAGCCAGTACGTTAGGGGGAACACCCGGGAGCCCCACGTGCCGCAAAATCCATCCCGCTTTGCGGGGGGCTCTGGTGAATAGGGGGGGCTACTTTGTTCCCTTCCCCCGGGGTGGCTTAGTACCATCGTTTTGGGGGGTCCCGGGGGGATCCATAGGGGGGTTTTTTTAGTGAAACCTTCCCAAAAAAAGGGGGGGAAAAAACACCAAAAATTTTCCCCCTGGTTTCCCTAGACTTTAAAAAATAAAAATTTTTTTGCTGGAAAAACCGCCCGTGCCCCCAAAAAAAACAGAAAAAAAAAAACCTGGGGTTTAAAATACATGTTGGGTTTTTTGTATTAAAGTCTATGGAAAGTAACATTAGTTTCAGAGCTGGAAACTGCAAGCGTAGACTTGCATTGTTTTATTGGCCCAAAGTGCATTAGGGCCCCGAGATTTTTCCCCGCAGATTTAGAAAAAAGTCTCCCCACTGTCTTTTTAAAAATTTAAATTTTTGCCAAAGGGGAAAGATCATGGGACCTAAACCCTTAAATCACTGGTGCAGAAAAGGATGCCCCCATCCCCGCAGCAAAGGAAACAGCTTTACCATGAAACAAAAAATAATTTGGGATGGTGGTTGTGATTCTCCCCCCTTTCTTGGATGCTAAATAGGGTTTTCCAGTGGGGGCAGGAAAGATGGGGGTGCCCCATTCCTTTCCCCCCAATCAGTTTTTCAATGATGAGAAACTGTGTACTGATGAGATGAATACTGTTTGGGGGGTGTACGCACATAATAGAAAATATCTAAACCAAAATTATATAAATTTGGGCATATATTACATAAATTATGGGGTGAAGGGGGAAAAATGTTTTTTTTCATTTTACAAATTTATTGGTGAATGTAAATAACACCCGCCCTGCCCGCAGGCAACCAGGGGGTTTAATTTGGGGAAAGATGCAGGGGGCAGTGGTTTTTACCCTGTCTGAGAATGAAACAAAGGGAGGAAGATTAGGGGGGGGTTCAGAGAAGTCCTAGAATTTTAAAAAGCAATGGATTATGGGGCTTGGGAGGAAATTTGCTGCGGGAACTAAATGCACCTTCCCCAACCAGGGAAATTTTTCCCCGTTTTTTTAAAATAGATGAATAAGGAAGCAAAAAAAAGAAAAAAGGGAACACATGAAAGGGAGGGGAATACTTTTTCTTTTCAATGTAAATGCTGGGTTTTCAGTTTTTCTATGAAAACATTTTAAAATCTAGATTAAACCCTTTTAAAAACACTTTATTGCAGGGATTAGCAGCTGACCCCATAACCCTTTTTGGTAGCTGAAAATTGCCCTGCCGGAGGGCAGGGCCTGAGTTTTAATGAGTGCAAGGTTTAGCTTGCTTGGGGTCACTGACCTCTGTGTTTTCCCGGGGTGTATCCTTTGGGCCTGTATCTTTTTCCTGTATCCCTGTGTTTCCTTCCCTTTGGTGTTTTTCCTTTTTTTTGGTTTGGTGTTCCCTGGGTTTTTCTAGCACAAGTCTGCGGGGGCCCCTGGTACCCTTCCTGGGCCAATCCTCCCGGTCCCCAAGGGTTCCACTTCCCCCGAATGTTTTATAGACTTTTTTTCATTTTTTTTTGAGTTAAATTTGATTTGCTACAATAAAGGGCCAAAATTGAAACATAACGTAAGAGTTACTTATTAATAAACAGGGTATTTGGGGGGGGAAAATTTTTTTTACTTTATATAAGAAAAAACGCATGATTACTTTAAGATTCCCTAATTAAAATAAAAAAAAAATATAAATAACAAACCCCTTTTTAAAAGGGGTAAAAAAGTGAGAAAAGGGGGTCTGGGTCAAAAAAAGGGGGCCTTGAAAAGGTTGCTTTAGGTTTTTTAAACCCTTTTGGTTTTCACCATCTATTTAAAAAAAGATTTCTCTTTAATTTCAAAGGGAAAATTTAAACAATTTTTTAAAATTTTAGGTTTGGGCATGAATATTGTTACAAGGGGAAAATGGCCAGGGGACCCTTTTTGGGCCGCAGGCACCCCTCGTATTCCCCCAACCAGACCCGCTCCCTGTACTCACCTCTCCCCGCTCCTGGTTCCTGCATGTTTTCTGCCTGCCAACGCGCCAAGCCCCCCCCCCATAGGGCACATTTCACGGGAGACTGTGGGAAACCCTTAAAAAGGGGGGGTTGCCAGTAATTGGGTAAATTGCGGGCACTGATCCCATATCCCTGACACTTCCCTTTTCTCCCTGACGGAAAACCCCAGGCCTTTGCCGTTTTCAAAAACGGTTTTTTGGTTTTTCCGTCTAATCGTGTATCTTTACCCCTCCCTGTTTTGTTGCAAATTTCCCTGACCCTTTTTGCCTGTCCCCCCCATAAGCCCTAGTTGCCCAAATTTGGAAATGAAAAAGCAGGGAGAATTTAGTTTTGGGGGGCGCGCGGAGCGCGGCCCTGGCAAAAAATTTTCATGGGCACCCCCCATTTTTGTTTGGGATGCAAAGCCCCTTTTAAAAAAACCACACCCCCCTCCACCTAAAATGCATAAAGGCTTTGGAAAAAGCCAGGTAGATGCCCTTATAGCCCCGGGATTGCCCCCCCAAAACCAAAGGGGAAATTTCCCCTTTCGGCCCGGGAATGCCCCCTTGAGCCCCAAATAGATGCCCCCTTTTGGGAGCCGGTAGAGCCAAATTTGTAGCCAGGTAGATGCCCCCCCTTTTTTTGGGCCCGGTAAAGGGGGCCCCCCATTTTACCAGGGAGGTGCCCCCCTTGTTAAACCAGGTAGGTGCCCCCCAATTTTTAGCCGGTAGGTCCCCCCTCTGTTTTCCAGGTTTTGTTTCCCCCCTCTGTTTGCCCGGTAATGTCCCCCTTGTTTTTCCAAGGGAGGGTGGGGCCCCCCTGTTGCCAAGGGAAAAGTTTCCCCCTGTTTTTCCCTAGTGCCCCCATCTTTTTGGGCCCGGGGAGTTTCCCCCCCCTGTTTCCAGGGAGTCCCCCCCTCTTTTTTACCAGGTAATTGCCCCTTGTTAGCCAGGTAGTTTCCCCCCCTCTGTTAGCCCGGGAGTGCCCCCAATTTTTAGCCAGGTTTTTGCCCCCCTCTGTTTGCCGGGGGTGTTTTCCCCCCTGGGGTTTCCAGGGAGTTTTCCCCTCGTTCCAGGTAGTGCCCCCTCTGTTCCAGGTAGTGCCCCCCCCTTTTTTGCCAGGTAGGGCCCCCATCGTTAGGGCCAAGGGGGAAATGCCCCTTTTTTTGCCAGGTAGTGCCCCCCCTTGTTGCCCAGGTAGAGGGCCCCCCCTGTTTCCCCGGTAGTGCCCCCCTCTGTTGCCCGGGAGTGCCCCCTTTTGTTTCCCGGTAGTGCCCCCTTGGTAGCCAGGTAGTGCCCCCCTCGGTAGCCGGGAGTGCCCCCTTTTTTGCCCCGGTCGTGCCCCCCTTTTTTGCCAGGTAGATGGCCCCTCTGTTGCCAGGTAGATGTCCCCCCTCTGTTTGCCACAGTAGTGCCCCCTCCTGTTGCCGAGTGTTAGTGCCCGCCCTCTGTTAGCCAGGTAGTGCCCCATCTGTTAGCCAGGTAGTGCCCCTATCTGTCTCCAGCCAGGTTAGTGCCCCATTGAGTTGCCGTTAGGTAGTGGCCCCCTCTGTTGATGCCCAGATTAGTGCCCCTCTCTTTGCCAGTAGCTTGCCCTCTCTGTTAGCAGGTAGAGCCCCCTAAAGCTAATAATAAATTAAATAATAAAAATCCACTTACCTACCAGGCTCCTGCAGCGCGGCCTGCTCCCAGACTCGATACTCTTCAGCTCGCAGGGGAAGTGAGGAGCAGCCGTAGCGTGTAACATATGAGAATCTTGCTCAAATCTTTTCTATTTTTACACACCCACCCCTGCATTGGCGCCGCATTCACTTACCCTAGCGCCATTGACCTGTAATGTACGGCGCCCACACGGCCGCGCCGTGTAACAAACAGGTGGAAGGAGGAGGAGGGAGCAATCCCTCCTGCCTCCTCCCCGCACAGTGAGACCCGGCGGCGGGATATCGGTACCGGCTGCGGGTTCCAGTCGTGCACGCCCCGCCTGTAGGATGCTGCCCGGGGCTCCAGCGTCTGCAAGGAGTATAGCGCAGACCATCGCTACTCTTGCTGCCGCGGTAATTTAAAGAGTAGCCCCCGCCTGCAGGCTGCGGGAGGAAAGCCAACTCCCCGGGATGTGGCGGGATGGACCCCAAATAGCGGGACCCCCCCGCCAAAAACGGTAGAGTATAGGCATGTATGCCATAAGCCTGTCCTATGCTTTTGTACCTCACTACACTTTACTGGCCGACAGGCCACCAGCGCCTGATGCAAGCAAGTCACGTCAGGAGTAGCGACGTTGGGGTTTCTTGCCACAGCAAGTCCAACTCGCCTTGCAGCGGGTTCAGATGAAAACCTTGGGCCCCTTAGACTCCGCTCCCTGATGTGGATCCACACTTCAGCGGTCGTTACAGTCCACCAGTGGCTGTTACAAATATTTGTTATGAAGATGGTTCACTTTATAATACAGTCCCGTTCATAAACCCTAACAGCATGGAGGACAGGATCATGTTCTTTATACATAATGTACCAGAAAAAAAAAAGGAAAAGGGGGTGCCCTTACCTGGTGCCCAAAGGAAACACCCATCTTGGTACATGTAAAGAGTAGCACAGAACATGTAGTACCACACTATACTGTAGATAGGCTAATAGACCTCCAATCACTGCATGCCCTTCACTAATACAGAGGTTTTACAAGTAAAATGATAATGATGTTTAAGATCGTGCAAAAACAAGTCACTTTGCAATATATGTCCATTAACAGTGTCCTTCCTATTCTGAGATATCCCCTCTTGTATGGGCTGCATCAGCTCCTCAGGTCGCTATAGCTACAGAACTGTTTACTCTCTCCTGATAATGTTCTGCCACACTGGTTTGCTATAAGCTACAGACCCTTGCTTCTACTGCAGCCTAATAGAAGCCAGAAAACACGACCCTGAATTCAAAATGAAACCAAGAAAACAGGACTGAGGTAAGATGAATCAATGTATATCATCATTATTCTGGCAAAAATGACCAAAGCTTTTTTTCTACTAATAAGCAGCGTCAAAGAATGAGTGCTAAGAGGGTGTTGCAAAGGTGCAACAATATATCACTTAACTAAACAAGTATTTATTCCTTATTTTAGCAGGTAAGACAAAATAACAACTATGAATGACAACAGACTGCCTGTTAGGTGCATGCTCAGGCATAGCATGAGCTAGGAGCCTGCAGAGGCCACAGCCATAATGAGATCCATGTAATACTACATCAGTGGCTGTATGAACCATCCCCCAGTGATATCTGCAGAAGACAGCTTTATTCTTACAGAAGGACAACCAGTTAACCTTGGTTAAACATTGACCAGCCCTTATTTCGGAAACAGATTTATAATAATAATAATATATATAATCAGATTGATAGTATGGTCCACAATCAGCCCCACCAAATGGGTAACCTAGATATCCAGACACTGCAATCTACAGTATTTTATGCATTTGCATCTATAATGCTATTCCATTGTTATAAATGATCCTATGGGTTATTCTTATCCGGCACAATGCTGCAAGCGACATTGGTGCTATAGAAATTGTTATTAATATTAAACATCATCATCATCAGCTCTCCCTGCAAGCTCTTTACGTGAAGCTGCTTATCTGAGCAATTTAATGGAGAGTGTTCCTGTGTGAGTTCATGGTTTCCTGCAATCAGCCAGCAGTGAATATGCTAGATAGAAGCCAGGCTTCAAATGCTTCTTCCCTGCCTGTGCTGAGCAGCCTGACCCCTCCGCCAGAAGCACTCATAAATCTGCCTCACCTGATAGGCGATGGGCTTTTTTAGGATCTCTCAGGGTGCTCCCAGCTAGCACTTCCCTGAACTCTGTGCCACAATAAATAACACTACCTGCAATATGTCTTTGGGAGTGTGTCAGCAGCGGCTGTTCTGCCATGAATTCTTATTCTTCTTTGCCCTGGAAGATAGATTCCACATACAGCACACTGCTGATCTCAGTGTCAGCTCTCTTTACCCCCTTGCCCCAATGGAATGACAGGGGCCACAAATAAAATGATATAAAAAAGAAGTGACACATAGAAATAGCTCCTGAGAAAATGAACGGAACAATACATGGAATAAAAAATCATAAATAGTAAATAGACTTACAGGCAGAAAAAAGATTACACAGATATATAGGAGATGGATAGATAGATAGATAGATAGATAGATAGATAGATAGAATGAAGAATCCACAGCACTCCAATTCTGGTAAAAAAGTGAAAAACGTTGCTTTTATTCACCCCTGAATGGCAATTCGTGGGTGAATAAAAGCAAAGTTTTTCACTTTTTTACCTGATTTGGAGTGCTGTGGATTCTTCAGTTTTTCTACAAGTGGGTTTTTGGTCTAATACCCGTCTGCTGGCACCCAGCTTCATTATTTTACATCGAGTGCTGTACTTATTTTCTCATCTACTAGATAGATAGATAGACAGACAGATAGATAATTCAGGAGAAATCACAGCACTCCAAAAACTGGTGTCTGATATGAATTTCTTTATTCCATCAAGTCAGGTATGATGTTTCATCCCTATCCAGAGCCTCTTTTTAATAGAGCCAAAATGTCACATTTGCCATAATGGAATGAAGAAATTCAGATTGGACACCACTTTTTGGAATGCTGCAATTTCTTCTCAATTAACTAAGGTTTAGACTACGGACCACAGTTTGGCTTCGCTGGACCTGTAATTTTTACTTGTTTGATATGCTTATTTATTCAGCATTTTTACATAGATGATTAGGTAGGTACATAAATAGATTTTTTTTAAATATATGCCATCACACCTAAGATTTGCAAACACACTTATGTCTATGGAAGTAGCCCATTGTGGGTATACATTTATTGTAAAAAATGAGAATTTAATCTCATTGGGAAACATATCAATGTGTGGCAGGTGGGTCCAAATTTGCAAATGCAAGAAGAAGTCAGCAAACTATTAGTTGTAGCCACATTGGTGATGTGTGGAGCCAGTGGAAAAAATACAAAGGCTGGTGACCGAATGCAGTGAGGCGCTGCACTGGTAGACAAGGCCAATGCCACACAAGGTTAGGAGGAGCAAACACTCAAGTAGGAGAACCTGCAATGGATGAAGCACATATGTCAGTTATGTGAGTAATCCAGCAAGAAGCATCTTCTCTTAAATGGTTCTTCTACCTTCCCTTCTCTAGCTGTTCCAAACCTTTATGACGACATCTTCTACCACCCTGAACAGTTTAGGGCAAGATGTCTATTCTTCCTGATTACACTGTACCCCCCACACATCATGTCCCCTAATTATACTGTACTCAACAGGCTGTGCACATCACAATGTTCAATCTGATCAAACTGTGACCCACAATGTGCACATTGATTAAACAGAAAATATATTGGTAAAAACCAAAAGAGAGCCAGCTCACCATCCCATGAATAGCAACCACACAGATCCTCCAGGTGGATGGAGATATGCACAAAAAAAGAAGAAAATGATCCAGGATTCTATCCCTTAGTCATGACTAAGGAATAGAAACTCGATACGCGTCGGCATCTTTACATTTTTGCTATTGTCATCTTGTGTCTGCCTCTGCCATGAACCATCATCTTTTTTAATGGAGTCTCAATAAAGGTTTCTTGTTTTATCCTATATTGGAAGCTACGCTGGATCATTTTCTTCTTTTTTTGCACATTGATTAAACTCTGTCCAACATTATGCCCTCTGATTAAACTAGGCCCTACAGTGTGTCCCCTAACTAGACTGTGATTCACACACAATAGAACTACTGAAGAGAGACTGAGTCTGCATACCGCTTCTCTTAGATTCTCTCAGGAAGGGAAGATCTCTCCTTAAGGAGAGCACCGAATGAACGGCTTGTAGAGTTTTTGTTTTGCCTTTTCGCCCTCTACTTAGCATCTGCATATCACAAGGCATTATGGGAAAGGGGCTGAGAAGCCCACAGCGCCCTCTGTTGGTTGTAACAAATCCTCAATTTGCTTTTGACCCACCGAGTCTTGAGAAAGCAAAAAGGATTTTATAGCCAAGCCAGTATCTCTCATCTACAGACAACGCTGTTTCGGGATTTTTGTCCCTCTTCAGTGCAGAGCAGAGAAGATACTGGCTGGCTGTGTGGGAGGCATCGGGTAGCTCAGGAAGGGAAGATCTCTCCTTAAGGAGAGCACCGAACGAACATCTTGTAGAGTTTTTGTTTTGCCTTTTCGCCCTCTACTTAGCATCTGCATATCACAAGGCATTATGGGAAAGGGGCTGAGAAGCCCACAGCGCCCTCTGTTAGTTGCAACAAATCCTCAATTTGCTTTTGACCCACCGAGTCTTGAGAAAGCAAAAAGGATTTTTTAGATTCTCTCAGTCAGATAGCAGATAGATAGTTTTACGTTTCAGCTCTGTCCAGAATATTTTTCAAGTCAGAGCTGAGACATTGCACTGGACATGGAATAAAATTTTGGAGTGCTGTGAATTTTTTTGTGGATATTTATGCTCGGACTACTGAGCATAGACTCATGTTGCTTGCACCCTTCATACATTTTTCCTATTTTTGATGTGCTGCTTTGTTTTTAGATAGATGTATGAATAAATAGATAGATACAGGGGCGTAGCTACAGGGGGTGCAGCGGTAGCAGTCGCTACCGGGCCCTGCAGCCTGAGGGGGCCCAAAAGCTCTTCTGCCACATAAGAAAACACCAGTATTGCAGATGGCGCTTGGGAGCTGGGGGGTCCCAGTTCACTTTTTGCACCAGGGCCCAAGAGCTTGAAGTTACGCCTCTGGATAGATAGAAGGAAAGACGGACAAACAAATAGACAGACTGATAGACAGACAGATAGATAGATAGTAATAAAAATGCCTTAAAAAAATCTCTCTCTCATTATTCTGGCATTTGGCAAATATAAATAATCTTGGTAATCCTAATTGACCTAAAATGGGTAAGGTTTATTCTGATTTCAGGTCAGATAGTGAGAAAACATGCATATGTGTCTTTTTATATAGTGTATAAACTTCTGGTTTCAACTGTAGATAGATAGATAGATAGATAGATAGATAGATAGATAGATAGATAGATAGATAGATAGATAGATAGATAGACTGACAGATAAATGATAGACTGACAGATAGATAGATAGATAGATAGATAGATGATAGATAGATAGATAAATAGATAGAGCTATACAAATAGATAGATAGATAAATAGATAGATAGATAGATAGATAGATAATTGATAGATATTAGATAGCTAGAGTGAGATAAACATCTTTGGAAAATTATTACCAGCATATGCAAGACTACAAAATTGTAAATTCAGTCAATTACAATATTTGTGCATGAATAATAATAATTAGAAATAGAACTAAACTGATTTTAATCTGCATCAGCTCCAAAACTGCAATACAAAAAAATCAAATCCCATTGTTTTATTGTTTGGAAAGTGCCAAAGCCTTTCGGTGTGTGCCATGTCTTGCCACACCAATATGTAATTTGCCTTCTGTAGGACAAAAGTATAGTGATAGCAGAAGAACGGATGTGGATGTCAGCTTACAAAGTACACACATGCAACTTACTACTGTACCTACAGTACTCTGACTTCTAGAGGTGGCTTATGCCATAAAGCAAAGTGGAACTGGAGGTGATTTACAAGGTCGTTGACAGATGCGAGTATTGATCGGGTATTAAAGTGTCTTGTGATTAATACAGCCTTCTAAGTAATTAGTGCGGAAGATCTCTTATAACTCACCGTCTTTAAATAATGTATCTGTGAACACAGAAGCACCTTGTCAATCACGCTGGCTGCAGCCAAACATCATATCACCTGATAACTCATTTGGAAACTGGGCTCCATGCCTGCTGAATACCTTTTCACAAACAGCAGCTCTCTCTTCTAATTGCCTTGGGTGACCTAAATTTAGAGCCCAGCAATCAGCAGGGGTTGAATGCCAGAGGGAGAATTAGAGCTTGAGACTTTGATAGAGGCCATGAGAAGAGGGATGAGATTCCTGGTAGAGGAAGATGTAGGGAGACAATGGTATGAAAATTAGAAGAATCTTCAGAATCTTGGTTAAAACACTGATCAGAGGGCAATGAATAAATGTACGTAATGCGAGGCTTTATCGTCTTTCAACAATTTTAAGCATGTTTATGCAAAATATGTTTTAAAATGGCCTTGGAATAAGGCATTACGGTGGAATGAACATATAATGCTTGTATTAATCATAGCAGTCCTTCATCTTTCCACCTAAGACCATTAATCAAAAAAGCTTTTTTCCTGCAAAAAATAAAAGCTGTAGTGATGCTGTGCTAGGGTGCTGGAGAACTACAACTCCAAGCAAGAATCAGTGTTAACTGAGGAACAGCATGATCTGGCAGTCTTCAATAGGTCTTAGAAAGTCACTGAGTCTTCAGAAAACTCTACATGTAACGATTGGTAAAGTACACATGAAGAGCGACATGTAGGAACGGGGCTGCGCCAGAACTCTGGCGTCTTTTCAGCCCGACATCTAGCGCAGCCCCATTCGCGATAGTTTAAATCCGTCCGCACCTGATTTCGGGGGGTGTGCGGGAGGCAGGGCACAGTAGAACCGTGCGAAGCTACAGATTTATAGCTTCGTTATGGAAATTACTGCTGGAACGGGTAAACCACTTTCAAAATATTTACCTGAGTCAGAATTGACATTTATGTGCTAGAATGTGCCTGATTTATGACCCAAAGTAGAGCGGGTTCATAAATCAGGCGCATTCTACATTAATATTATACGCATAAAAATTGGCGTCTTAACGTCAAAAATCATACATGTCGCCCAAAATGTATATTATTAATAAGCCCTTTCCTCCCCAATCTAGTGATTCAAGCCAGAAAGAAAAAATAAATTATTGTGTACATACTTGCTTAGTGACTGGTATACTAAAAAGCAATTACTCTTAAGACAATCATGAGTTCATAATTCCTTGGCTTTAAGGACAAACCACCAATGGAGTTGCCACCCAATGCCTTAATGTTACATATGTCACTTAAAGGGGTGTTGCGATCTCGCACTATGTCAGCATATCAATAAGTTATGCCATCAAAGTGTGATAGGTGTAGGTTCTATTGGTGTACTTGGCTATACTCAGAATGGAGACTTGTGCGCAAGCTCTACTGACTCTTCGTTTTGTACAGAGACTTTTGAGGGCCAATTCCTGAGATAGGTGCGGATACCAGAGGTAGCACCCACACCTATCACACATAGCCTATCGATACACCATCAAGTGCAAGATGAGAACAGTGAAACATCCTATTTTGCTATATAATTGTGGCAGTTATAAAGGCAACCAGAGGGGTAGATCCACTATGGAAATCTTAAACAGGGACCCCAGACTACCATTTTAAATGTATTATACCAGTCTCCTTATATTAAGACGCGAGGACCTCTTGGTCTTTCTTAGGCTGCATACACATTCCAATATCAGTAGCACACAGTGTGCTACTGATATTGTTATGTGTATGTATATTGCTGCCACACCAGTGTTGCACCTATGCTCATTTTTTTCAAAAAGGTTTTTTGGATGTGCAAAACCATATATTGTTTCTAGTTTATGTAAGGAGGAGTGGCTGCCTCCATTTTGGTTTTTTGCACTCCACGCACCTTCACAGGTTTTTAAATCAATGCAGTGTACTTAGAAGTTGGTGCCTTTACTCCCTGAAGTATGGAGGTCTGAACCGTCCCCAAAAGAGAGGTAACAATAGTGTAGGACCCACCTGCATTGAGGTCCTGTTGAAGTTTCGGAGGTGGGCTAAAGCAGTTTTGATCAAAAATGCGAACTAAGAACCTCAAAATTTTTCATGTATCATAGGTAGCAGAAATGTTTTTTCAAAAATTCCTGTGTCCCCTTTGATAGTTTCTTTAGTTGATGGTGTGCTACTGATATTGGAATGTGTATGTATATTGCTGCCTCACCAGTGTGCACCTATGCTCATTTTTTTCAAAAAGGTTTAGTGGATGTGCAAAACCATATATTGTTTCTTTCTTACGCTGCAGACCACAGCCTTTGCACCACTTCAAGCTACACCCCTACAGGCAACAATATTGTTGCCCCATATTCTCATCTATAATTGATGAATGGCAGAAGATGAGGACAATAAAAAGCTTATATCTGATGTTGAGTTTGGGTGATAAATGCTCTTTAAATATTCCTCTCATTAAACTGTCATTAACCATTTTAATTATACAACAATGATCAATTCACATTTTTTTAAATAGAAATCTTGATCATAAGCAGTTATTTTGGTAGAAAAGACATACTGATTATTGATTACCCATTATGGCCATATTGTGTGCAAAATCCTTACATCCATGGCCAGCAAAAGACAGTTTAAAGACATGACGGTCATGCATGCTATACGGTCTTATTGATTTCAAGATGGCACAATTAACTCTGACTCTATAAAAGTAACGTGTTAGGCCTTGGCTGTCTGTTCAGTTCACGTCTTTAAGACATGATGCTCCGCACCTTTATTAAAAGAGTCATTTAAAAATCTACAAGGTGATTAGTGGGATCTAAGAGGCCAGAGACATTACAGGCTCCAGCAAATGCCTGCCTGTCTACCTGTTAATGTATTTAGTCACCATCTCAGGCTCGCGCCTCCTCCATTTGCTATCCAGTTGCTATAAGTTTATTTATTGGGTCTATTTCAGCCGGAGATTTCACTTAAATATTCATCATTTAGCTCTCTGGGTAAATCGTATTTAATCAGCACAAGAGAGAAAATAGCATAATTATAGATGCCGGATGCCATTACAGTGAGAGAAATGAAACCTGGTCTGAGACGTCCAGCCGAGCTTTTGATGAGGAGTAGATTGCATTACCAGCGGGGTTACTGTGAGGTTATTGGCCAACGGGCTGACTGCACCTTGTAGTGTCTGTGACCCCAATGAGCCATAAGAGGATAGAAAGGGCTAAGCAACAAAACCTCCTCCCTTAGCTGCTCATGATGAATCTTTCATTGTACTGTGGACATGATTAATGTCAGCGTAATCAAGCCACATTAATGCGCAGAGATGCAATGATCTATGTATATAAACATGCTCCAATAAGCTCGGATCCACACACTACTGTGGACTTGAAATCCATTTGTCATACAGGAAAATGGCAGCCTGAAAAACAGCAAAGGTGGCAATGGCAACTAGTGCATTTGGCAAAGTACGTCCTGTTTGGGTGATGCAATTTGTTGGTTCATAGAATATCTTAAATCTATGACTTGTGGATAGGCTATGTAGGCTCATGCCCAGGGCGGCAGAGGAACAGGGGTTGACTTGTTTTTTTCACCCCTTCCTTATCTTATTCCGCACTATTTTTCTGAGACTGTGGTATAGTGAATAATTGAAAGGTGTAAATGAGAAGACAGCAGAAGAGGAGGGACTTGAGCAGCACAGAGTAAGTGGTTTATTGGGGGCAAAAATGTCAACCTGAAAGTGCACACAGTGCAACTACCATGGAACTCACATAATGAAACTAGCTAATATGCTATAAATATTAATATTTTGAATGTGGCCCCCTGTGACTTTTCTTTCAGGTCCCTGTAGCTGTAACAGATCATTACCACTAACCACTGGTGTCTGCAAATCTTTCTAGATATGCAAGGACAATGAAAGCAATAACATGATTCCAGAGAAAGTAGCCAAGTATGCTGTATACCTTCCAAAAGTTCTACAAACAACACATAACAGTAATCCGCAAAGGTATATTAGTATGGATTAATATACATTTTCAAGATATGTTGCATTTTATTGATTAATGATGGATCAAAAAAAAAAAACACCAAAACATTATAAACCTGTATGGAGATATAGACAATTAGTAGGTGGGCAAACACAACAGCCTACATCACAGTACACATACATTATATCACATTAATTGGTGTCATTAATACTGTAAGGGGCCGTTTACACGGCCGCGGGGGGGCGGCAGGGCGGTGGGGCGTGATTTTCTCCGCGATGAGGCGGAAAACTGCCCTCCCCCTCCATTGATATGCACATGTTCCGTTTCAGGAAACAGGAGATGGAAGATTTTGCATGTTCATGTTTTGTGCTGGTCGCCGGCGACAAAAACGAACGGAGCGGATAAACACGTGCAGTGGGGGACTGCAGCACGGGTTTTTTTCCATAGAGCAAATTGTGCTAATTTTTTGGCCGGTTTTTCTAGGCGGGTCTTGCAAAACCGGCAAAACCGTGCTCGAAAAAAACCGGGCCGAAAAAACCCGTGCCGTGTGGACATGCCCTAATGGTTTAAACTGTAGGTAACCTGAGGTGGTAACTTCTACTTAAAGGGGTATTCTTGTTTCAGTGATTACCTGTAATTATGTAGGCAAAGGTAAGTAAAAACTATTACCAAATACATTGCTGTTCTGATTTTGCTTCTCTTAACCCCTTACCGACATTTGTCGTACTCATACGGCAATGTCGGGTAGGGGTTTTCCCGCAAATTGCCGTGTTGAGTTACCGTCACGGCGATCTGCGGCTCACAAGCGGTAATGGCGCAAGATTCGCGGCATGAAAAACAGCGGTTTATTTATACGCTGGCAACATGCCTAATCCCCCCACGGCGGAGTGCGCTACGGCCCGCGGGGGATTAAACCCCCCAATGTCGCGGAACATCGTTGGGGGTCGCGACCATCGCGGCTCGCGGGCGGGCAGGAGTGAGCTCCTGATGCCCGCCGATCCCGGGCAAGTAAAACGGCGCTGAGCGCCGCTACTAATCTCTACCCAGACAGCCCCGGGACGCTGATGACACAAAAATCAATCCCCGGGGGGGTTGTCTGGTGCCGCATTGTGGGCAGCGAGGACAGTCAGTTGCCATGGAGACCAGGATACAGCATAAGCTGTATGTGATCATCCTATTGCATGAAGATCTGATGCGTTCGTTCATGCAATTCCCCCCTGGGGGGAAAGTTGGAAAGTGTAAAAAGTATGAAAAAGTTAAAAAAAGTGTTAAAAAAGTTAAAACACATATACACAAAAAATACAAATAAAAAAACGTACATCGCCCTTTTCCCTTTACAAAACGGCCAATCGCCCTAAAAAAAGATCAAAAATAAAAAAGTACCCAAATTAGGTCATGCCGCGTGCGTAGCGACCCACCCTATTAAATATGTATGTTATTAAACCCGTGTACGGTGGGTAAAGCATGTAAAAAAAAACCCCCAAAAAACAGTCCTCGATAAGCGATTTTTGTTCATCCCGCAGCACATAAAATGGAAAGTAAAAAGTAATCAAAAACTCATATCAACATCAAAAGTGATGCCAATTAAAAACGTCAGTTCACCCGACAAAAAAAAAAAAGTCGCTTACACAGCTATGTTTACAGAAAGAAAAAAATTAAAAAGTTCTGGCTATTAGAAGATAGCGATGCATAAATATTGTTTGCACCCAATTAAAAAACACTTTTTATTTCAAAAAAATTGTGCTTTCACAATAAAAAAAACTACATAAATTGGGTATCACCGTAATCGTCTCACCACAGAGTAAATCTAACTTGTTCCCGGATACTGCACGGTGATGAACGCTTATTAAAAATTAAAAATTAAAAAACACTGCTAGGATTGCAGTATTTTCTTCACTTCTTACCTTCCAAAAAAACAGATTTAAAAATCGATATAAAGTCTTGTCCCCCAAAAATATTAATCCAAATTAAAAACGTCAACTCATCCCCGCAAAAAAAAAAAGTCCCTAATACAGCTCCATAACAGAAAAAATAAAAAAAAAGTTATGCTCTCAGACCGCGATGATGCAAAAAAACGTGTTTTCCTTTTCAAATAATATGTGGTTTTTATTGTGTAAAAGCAGTAAAACATTAAACAAATATACAAATGTGGTATCGCTGTAATCGTATCAACCTGTGAGTAAAAACTAAGGCATGTCCATTATACCGCACAGTGACGTGTAAAAATAAAAATAAAAAAACTATACCTGAAGAATTGCTGTTTTTTTGTACAAAATTTGCTTCACAAAAACCTTAATGAAAAGTGATTCAAAAGCCTTCATATGACCACCGTAATAAAGGTTCAATAAAAACATCAACTCATCTCGTAAAAACAAGGCACAAAAGCGGACTCCATAATGCAAAACAAATTACAGAAAAGCTTGGCTGTCAGAATACGACAACTTAAAAAACGCTACTTTTTATTAAACTGCTTCTATTGTGTAAAGTAATAAAACATTAAAAAACTATTTATAATTTATTTCATGTAAATTGTACGAACCATAGTAAAGTTATCCCCGCGCATTTATCCCGTATGGCGAAAACATAACTGTAAAAATGAAGCCCAAAACATGGCGAATTGCGTTTCCCCCCCTTCCATTTCCAAGGCCATGCTAAAAAAAAAAACTACGGAACACCTGTGCGCCCAAAATGCAAAATACACCCTTAGGTGAGATACCTGAGGGGGCGTTGAATCCAAAAATGGAGCTACTTTGGAAGGTTTTTCACATGTTTTAGTACTTTGGGGGGCTTTGGAGATGTGACATGGCCCCAACCCAATATCTGTGCGCCCAAAAAGCCAAATAGCACTCCCTCCCCTTGTACCCCTGCCATGCGCCCAAACAGCTGTTTAACACCACATGTAGGGTATTGCCGAACTTGGAAAGAATTCGTAACACAATTTGGGGCTTTTTTTCCAAGATTCCTAGGTAAAAATTAAACATTTTCAGCTCAAAATTGCAGATTATTGGTAAAAAATATCTATTTTTTTTATTTTCAGTGCCGAACGTCTAAAAAAATTAGTGAACGCCTGGTGGGGTCGATTATACCTAACTACACTCCTGGATATATTCCGTAAATGGGTTGTACGTTTCCAATATGGGGTCTTTTTAGGGGGTATTTATTACGTTTTGGAAACCTTAGGGTGTCTGCAAAATGAAATGGCCCTAAATAAAATTGTAATTGAAAAAATGAGGCCCCAGAGTCCAGTAGGTGCTCCTCCTATTCTGGGGCTTGTGGTTGAGCCAAAAATTAATGCTCTAGGGGCCACATATGGATAACTCTGAATAAGGCCAGAATCTAGGGGACAATCAATATTAATTGCATTTTCCCTGATCACATTTACCCTTATTCTTGTCAAAATGCATTAAATAATTGAAATCTCTGCAAATAAAGTTTGAAAATTTTTGAATTTCACTTCCACTTCGGCTTTAATTTCTGTGAATGAAACACCTAATGGGGTTAATTAACTTCCTAAATTCGGTTTTGAATTACTTTTAGGGGGGTTGTAGTTCTTAGATGAGGTCATTTATGGGGGTATTAACATACAGGTCAATCAAGTCACGTTCGAAGTGGGACTGGGGTCCCTAAAAATATGTATATGCAAATGTTCTTGAAAATTGAAAATTATACTAAATATATTAAGCACCCTAATTCGTAAAAAAAAAAGAACATTAAAAAAATGATGCCAACTACAGCAGACATATGGTAGATGCTAGTTATAATACTATTTTGAGTGGTAAACTATTCTGTCTTAACAGTGCAGAAATTTTTCGATGTTTGAAATTGGTAAATTTTTCACATTTTTCACCATATTTGAATATTTTTTCACAAATAAATAATCATTTTTTGGACCAAAATTTCTTACTAGCTTATAGCACAATGTGTCACGAGAAAACAATACTTGAATCACCATGGATAGGTTAAAAGTGTCAAAAAGTTATTCTCAAATAAAATGACACATGGCCACGATTTCAAAATTAGCGGCTCCTGTCAGAGAGGCCAAAACTGGCTCCGGCGGTAAGGGGTTAAGAGTTAGGAGTACATCTTATCTCCTGCTTTTGCACACAAGCTTTCCTAGTTACCGGCCACCTCCCTCTACTCGTAGGCTATGTTCACACGGCAATTACGCCCCGCAATTACGCTGTGTGTTTGGGAGCTCACAGACCGCCGGCCCCATATACATTAATTACTAGCGGCACGTATTCGCCACCAGTAATTGACAGGTCACTTATCTCCCCGCGCGGCGTATTGTCCGAGTGGGGAGAGGAGGCGTAATCTATGAGAACTGTGGATTACCGTAATGAATGGAACGTATCTCGGCCCGTATTGAGTGCAGTACGGCGCGAAATATGGGCCAAAATACGTCCCAATTTCACCCGTGTGAACATAGCCTTACAGGCTGCAGCAGTGGTTGGAATAGTGACATCACTCGCTGCTCTGTTTCTTATCTGGGGGAACAGAGGAATTTATGTAGTGCCCACAAGAAGGGTACTTTGGACTGTGGACATTCAACTTATAGCTGCTGTGCAAAGTCATCGAAACCGTGCTACCTTAGTACCATCGTTTTTGCTGTTATGTAAATCTTTACTGTTTTATACTGTTAAACTCAGCTTAAATTGTTTACTATAGTATATTCTGTTAATGTGCACTACCATTTACACTGTGGGAAGGGTTAACACATAGCCAGCTAATACTGAGAGACTCCGAGACTTGCTATATATGGACTAGAAGATACATAGTTGAGTTTTGGAGGGAAAAAACTCAGCGTGACCTCTGCACCATCTGGAAAACATGCTGAGTCATTCCCATAGGCCAGAATGGAAACTCTATACAAATGTATGAGAGACTGAAATGGTAACAATATTGTTGTAAGGGTTGTGTTTCTCCACTCGATCCATCCCATTAGAAAATTCTTGATCACGTAGAAACTATATAAGAGGCTAGCAGACAGAGACCAATGTTTAGCAGAAGAGACTCTGCCTGACTGTCGTGTGACTAGAAAATGATTCTGAAGATACCAAGCCAGAGATTCTGGGTCACAAGCCCTTTGGCCAGGAAGCCAGCCAGATGGATGAGCCATAGACCCTGGGACACCTGTGCTTTAACCAACATACCAAACAGAGAGAGGGACAGCTATCCCAGGCCTTTCCTTAGCCAGTTTTCTCCTTGTGCTGTTTTACAGATATACAATATAATCAGATTCAAATGTTGCAAAAATTATCAAACATTTATTAAAAGTCCCATAAATACAAGATTTCATCTGTAACATCTCGTTACTTGCGTTTTAATGGTATTGGCAATCCATAGCAGGCGGCGGGAAAATTTCAAATGCACATTCCAAACTGCGATGCTGCGATCGCATAGCCCGGCTACTCCATCTTAGAATGCATGCTATGCTTGAGAAAGGGGGAGGTCCCCCGAAACGTCGCGCGCCCTGGGTCACGCCCGCCTGTCAGAATAGTATGCATTCTAAGATGGAGTAGCCAGGCTATGGGGTCGCAGCATCGCAGTTTGGAATGTGCATTTGAAATTTTCCCGCCGCCTGCTATGGATTGCCAATACCATTAAAATGCAAGTAACGAGATGTTACAGATGAAGTCTTGTATTTATGGGACTTTTAAGAAATGTTTGATAATTTTTGCAACATTTGAATCTGTTTATATTGTATATGAGTATTATATTGAAGGTTGAGGAGCCTTCATACAGCAGATAGTATTGAGTGGCGGGCAATTGAATTTATTTCTGCTACAGTATTGAAAGAATTGACTGTTTTACAGAGCCACAACCATCTTCAGGCTTACACTTCCCAGTTAGGCTGTGGGTGGTTCTAAAGCGGTTATTGGCATATAAGCTCTACCATTCCTAGCTGAGCTTGATATAGTGACATAAATGCAAAAGGTTTGTTAATTGTAGTGCAAAAAACTACAGAGCTCTTGAGGGGTAAAGCTTGTCAGTAAGTAATGCAAGCACATTACTTACTGAGAAGAAAAGGAACAGAGCAGGGAGTGAGTCATCATCCCGACCACTGCTCCAGTCTATAAGAGGAGAGAGAGGTGGACGGTAACTAGTGTACACAAACAGGAGACAAGATCTGCCCCTAAGGCTATGTCCACACTGCACATGATTACGATCGTATCTCCGCCGCTTTTCGTTTTTTAAAAGCGCCGGAGATACGATCGTCAGTGCGGTCCCATAGCCGGCAATAGAAAAGACGAGTTGCTGTCTACACAGCTCGTCTTTTCTCTGCCCGTCTTTCGGCAGCGCCGTATTATACAATATGTTGTATAATACGCCGGTGCTTCTCGTCTTCTTGACGTCTTACCATACAATGCTATTGTATGGGGACGTCGGGAAAACGAGAAGCGGCCGCGGCTTTTGCACAAAGCGTGACAAAAGCCGCGGTCCTGCATCAGAGAAAGAACGGCCGCTTTAAGGGCCGATTTTTCTCTGATGCAGTGTAGACATAGCCTAACTCTGAAAAGAAGCGAAATCAGAGCAGGAGTGTATTTGGTAATATACTTTATTTATCTATGTCTACATGTATAAAGCTAATCAATGAAATGGGAATACCGCCTTAATGGTTCTGACAAGGAACCATAGTTATTAGTTATAGCAGTTAAAAAGGCTGGTGGTTATGGTTGTGATTTCAAGGACACTTTAAAGGGGTTGTCTCACTACAAGGATTGCTTTTTATGTTAAAGGTCTTGCAAAAAGAAGTCACTTTGCAATATACGTCCATAAACAGTGTCCTACCTATTCTGAGATATCCCCTCTTGTATGGGCTACATCAGCTCCTCAGGTTGCTACAGCTACAGACCTGTTTGATCTATCTTGATAGGCTCCCAGCACTGGTTGCTATAGCTACAGACCTGACTTCTACTGCAGCCTAGTAGAAGCCAGTAAACACGCCCCTGAATTCAAAATGAAACCAAGAAAACAGGACTGAGGTGAGATGAATCAATGTCGTGAGGCAACCCCTTTAAAGGGGTTTTGCCTAGAGGTCAGTTCCTTACCTGTTATCTGATCAGGAGACAAAATTAACTTAGGATGCTGAGTCACTGGAGAGAGGGAGGGGGTCTGAGCAGCGACGCAGTGGCAGGGAGTGTCTACAATGTTTACACAAATAATTACATTAGAACCAGTGGATTCTCTATACAAGAGACAGGATATTTCTCCACAGTCCCATGCTAGCTCCTTCATGTTCCCTGTCATCAGATAAGAAGTGCAGACAGCGCAAGCAAGCCTGGCCAGATCAGCTCCTGGTCCTGTCTAATGTAAACTGTCAGGTAACTAAGGGCATGGAAAGAAAGCTGTAACTCTCAGAGGCTTCGATTTTTGTAATCACATATATTTAGAAAAGTGATTAAATACCCATTTTGGAGGATGCCACGTCAACATTACATCGTGGCAAAACCCCTTCAAGTTCATCTCTTGTTCTTGCTGCTTTCCTCTACTTACTTTGGTCACTGCTTGTCCACAATTTCTCTTTCAGTTGTGCCTCCAGCAGTCTTGACCCTCTTTCAGCTCTCCTTTCTTTCTATCACAGAGGTGGCCTTTGCTCAGATTTGACTCCTGCCCTGGGAAACCTAAGGCACCCTGCTTGCAAACTCAGCCCAGCATTGGGTGCCAGCCCAGTCCCTCGATAGAGCCATAGCCATACGTCTGGTCAATCTCAACCAACCTAAACATGAATTACCAAACTTGAAAGTGCTCTTAATTCATTCAACACTTCCAATAGATTATAAAATAACCCTGATTCAAACATAAAGATTCCTACTCTTTAGGAGGCGATGTGAAGTTGTGCAACGCTGACAATCTTATGAAAGCACTAAATAGCGCAAATGATATGACAGTTATGATATGACAGGGATGCATTAGAATTCAACTTTTGCGACAGCTACACCTTAAAGGAGACAGCTGAAAAAATGTGCAACCATCGCAAAAGTAAAGTTGTATAATTTGAATTAAACGTAAATACCATGTCACAAGGTAAAACGTCTCTGTCTAGCCGAACTACATGTGGTCAGTAATGGATCACATTAGCCGTAATTTCTTATGCATGTTGCTGCCACTGACAAATTGTTACGTGTTCAACTTGATTCAATACATTTTTATCTTCCACTTTCTAGAGCCAGAAGGATGAAGAGAAAGAAGAAATATCTGGTGACGGACTATGCCTCGTTTCCCCATCTCACCACTGACAATTAAGAAACCTCAAAGTAATTTTTGAAAATGTCACAATCTCATTTAGCAAAAGGCTAAATAATATATGAGGCATAATCAGCGTCCTGTGTTGCTGGTACAGCGATGCAGTGTCATTAGTAAACCCACACTATAATATCTGAGTGTCACAGTTTAATTATAACATGTAATTAGTTTCCTCACTGGATAGCGCAGTCACCTCCCCTGAGCTAAACAAAAGGTAAAGGAGTCATCGACCCCCTAACATCAATCAACTAACTGAAGGCCAAGCAGAGTTAACATCGGATTGTGGCCAACACATATAAAGATCTTGGGTAATGACTTGTCATACCAGCTGCTATAAAACCTCACATATGATACTACAGCAGCAAATGAAGATCCGCTAAGTAGTGAGAACCACCTTTATGTCTGTTGCTCAATTATATTTCTCAGGCACACTACATATCTGCAATTTCCTATAAACCTTAGGGGGATACCAATTGTTGCTAAGCTATATATAGAGAGGTGACCATGGGAGTTACTGGCCTATAATGGGTATTATAAAAAATGGCCTCAAAAGCTGATATTAATCTTCTTTTCTCATGATGATACCCCTTTAACATTTCACAGAACATCTCCCTTTCATCCCAAGCACGGGAAATTTGCTGACAATGGTTGCATCTTTGAAGAGTGGTACAACCACTCTCTTAGTGGTCTTGTATGCATGATGTTGGATTATATTGCACGAGAGGCTCAAGCAGCTTTATTTTTCCAACTTCACACAGTTTACAGTTCAGTATGCAATACATACAACATAGGAACAAAACAAAACTTAGGCCATTTATCCAGTAACTGAACACTTGTGGAGACCCCCTCTATCCATGTCCGGAGTTTACTACTCAGACCATGACAACACGCTTTTAACCAGCCACCATATAGTACGCTCACCAGCCACCACTGGTATAGTATGCTCACCAGCCACCACTAGTATAGTAAGCTCACCAGCCACCACTGGTATAGTACGCTCACCAGCCACCACTGGTATAGTACGCTCACCAGCCACCACTGGTATAGTATGCTCACCAGCCACCACTGGTATAGTACGCTCACCAGCCACCACTGGTATAGTACGCTCACCAGCCACCACTGGTATAGTACGCTCACCAGCCACCACTGGTATAGTACGCTCACCAGCCACCACTGGTATAGTACGCTCACCAGCCACCACTGGTATAGTACGCTCACCAGCCACCACTGGTATAGTAAGCTCACCAGCCACCACTGGTATAGTACGCACACCAGCCACCACTGGTATAGTAAGCTCACCAGCCACCACTGGTATAGTACGCTCACCAGCCACCACTGGTATAGTACGCATCACCAGCCCCCACTGGTATAGTACGCTCACCAGCCACCACTGGTATTAGTACGCTCACCAGCACCACTGGTATAGTACGCTCAACGCTCCAACTGGTATAGTACGCTCACCAGCCACCATGGTATAGTACGCTCACCTGCCACCACTGGTATAATACTCTTACCAGCCACCACTGGTATAATACTCTCCCCAGCCACCACTGGTATAATACTCTCACCAGCCACCACTGATATCATACTCTCACCAGCTACCACTGATATAGTATTCTCACCAGCCACCACTGGTATGACGCTCCCCAGCCACCACTGGTATGACGCTCCCCAGCCACCACTGGTATAAGACACTCCCCAGCCACCACTGGTATAATACTCTCACCAGCCACCACTGGTATAGTTAGCTCACCCAGCCACCACTGGTATAGTACTGCACTGTACGCTCACCATCAATGGTATAGTATGCTCACCGCCACCAATGGTATAGTACGCTCACCAGCCACCACTGGTATAGTTACGCTCACCAGCCACACCATGGTATAGTATGCTCACCACAGCCACCACTGGTATAGTAAGCTCACCAGCCACCACTGGTATAGTACGCTCAACAGCCACCTTGGTATAGTAAGCTCACCAGCCACCACTTGTATAGTACGCTCACAGCCCACCACTGGTATAGTACTCTCAACCAGCCACCACTGGTATAGTACGCTCACCCAGCCACCACTGGTATAGTACGCATCACCAGCCCCCACTGGTATGACGCTCCCCAGCCACCACTGGTATAGTAGTCGCTCACCAGCCCACCACTGGTATAGTACGCTCACCAGCCACCACTGGTTATAGTAGGCTCACCAGCCACCACTGGTATAGTACGCTCACCAGCCACTACTGGTATAGTATGCTCACCAGCCACCACTGGTATAGTACGCTCACCAGTCACCACTGGTATAGTACGCACACCAACCACCACTGGTATAGTACGCTCACCAGCCACCACTGGTATAGTACGCTCACCAGCCAACCATGTATAGTACACTCACCAGCCACCACTGGTATAACGCTCACCAGCCACCACTGGTATAGTACGCTCACCAGCCACCACTGGTATAGTACTCTCACCAGCCACCACGGGTATAGTACGCACACCACTCACCACTGGTATAGTACGCTCACCATCCACCACTGGTATAGTACGCTCACCAGCCACCACTGGTATATTACGCTCACCAGCCACCACTGGTATAGTACGCTCACCGCCACCACTGGTTATAGTACGTCACCAGACCACCATGGTATAGTACGACTCACCAGCCACCACTGGTATAGTACGCTCACAGCCACACTGGTATAGTACGCTCACCAAACCCCACTGGTATAGTACGCTCACCAGCCACCACTGGTATAGTACGCTCACCAGCCACCACTTGGTATAGTACGCTCACCAGCCACCACTGGTATAGTACGCTCACAAGCCACCACTGGTATAGTACGCACACCAGCCACCACTGGTATAGTACTCTCACCAGCCACCACTGGTATAGTACGCTCACCAGCCACCACTGGTATAGTACGCTCACCAGCCACCACTGGTGTAGTACGCTCACCAGCCACCACTGGTATCGTACACTCACAAGCCACCACTGGTATAGTACGCACACCAGCCACCACTGGTATAGTACACTCACCAGCCACCACTGGTATAGTACGCTCACCAGCCATCCACTGTATAGTACACTCACGCCACCACTGGTATAGTACGCTCACCAGCCACCCTAGTTAGTACGATCACCAGCCACACTGGCTATAGTACGCTCACAGTCACCATGGTTAGTACGCTCACCAGCCACCACTGGTATGACGCTCACCAGTCACCACTGGTATAGTACGCTCACCAACCACCACTGGTATAGTACGCTCACCAGTCACCACTGGTATAGTACGCTCACCAGCCACCACTGGTATAGTACGCTCACCAGCCACCACTAGTATAGTACGCTCACCAGCCACCACTGGTATAGTACGCTCACCAGCCACCACTGGTATAGTACGCTCACCAGCCACCACTGGTATGTCAACTTCCATCAAACCCGGGGATGACAGAACCTTCTTATAAAGTGCGCTACCTGTTCCAGCAGTAATTCCCCTGGATTTGCCGATAAACAGTCATAAAGCTTCGTACAGTTGTAGTGCGACACGCCTCCAGCACGCAACATAATCTCAGACGCATTACAGAGTGCCGCAGGTGCTCTGTAAGGCCCTGTTCACACGACGGATTTGGCCGCGGATTTGACAGGAGAGTTCTCAAACACGTGCGGCAAGGCCGCGGCCCCAGAGCCGCGGTGTGTGAATATTAACGTGGTTTCCAACAGGAAACCATGTTAATAAACTAGGCGCGATTTGGCCGCGGTTTTGGCCGCCGAAACCACGTCGGAAGCCGCGGCCATAACCGCGGCCAAATTCGTCGTATGAACAGGGCCTAATGCGCCTGATATTGGGGTGCGCCTGACTAAAAATATAGCAAACAGGGCTGCGCAGTTTTCGGGCTGAAAAGACGCCAGACTTCTGGCGCAGCCCCGCTCATGCATGTCGCCCAAAGTGCACAAAGTGTCAATAATGTTTGTGTTGCAGCTTTATTTTTTAGCACTGCCATAACTCTCTTGGGCATGTTAATTTGGAGGGCACACCAAATTAAAACTGCTATACAAGCTGTATACTTGGTACTTTACATTGTATCATTGTCATATCTTCAGTGTTGCACCATGAAAAGATATAACACAATATTTCCAAGAATGTGAGGGGTGTACTCACTTTTATCTTTAGGAAGATGATGATGCACTTTTGGAGGTACCGGTGCCTTAAGAAAGAGTAATACATGCAGCCTGCATAAGTCACCCTACGTAAAGGCACCGCCGTCTCAACAGCATTATAAACCACCAAGAATTGTAGTATCGTTGGCCCTACCGAATACATGACCTCACACCAGGCCATGCCTCTAGCCCTGCTCAAACATGACACCACACCAGGTAATGCCTCTAACCATCCCCAAGCACACTTATATCATCATGACATCTACATCAAGACATCCCACTATAGGCATCCTGCGGGCAATGGCTCCCTGCTTCTCTAAGGTTTATTCCTGTTTGCATGTTCTAAGAACACACAAACCGTTAAATAAACAGCGCCAACCCAGAGATCCAAGACATGTGCTCTGGATTTCTGGGACATACACTCACCACTTGGGGCCCCTATGCTTGTGGATCCCCTGGGCAACTGCTTAGTGTGGCCAATGGATAAGGTGGCCCTGGATAGAGGATGAAACTGCAGACATCTAATAGTTAGTCAGGTTAGTAGATTAGTTAGTTGAGACTTCAAGTTACTAGTTGTCAGTTGCTATTTAGTGTTATTGCAGTAAAAGACGTCAAAGATGGGCAAAACCTATACACTGGGCGTATGTAAAGAATACTCACAAAGAAGAAACAGAGCTAAAAATAAAGGTAGAGAGAAAGAGACAGGCAAAAGAAGTAAAAGAAAACTGTCAGTGAGAAGCGAAGAAGAAGCCTGACAGACAATCCCCAAGTTAATGGTGAAAGTCATACGGGGGGCCCTTGGACTGGACCTGCTTCAATACTGTTGAACCGATAAGATCGCCAGTGAAGCAGGGACATGAAAAGTAGAGGCTACTTTTGTTCGCTGAAAACAAAACAGAGATACAAAAAAAAAAATGAGTGTGGATATGTGAACCCCTCCATGTTGATTGTGGATAATATATGTGAAACTATAACTGGAAGCCCTTAAGATTGAGCCATAAGTAAAGCCTTGAAAGACCCCAACCTGCTGTTGTCTCTGTGATCATTCGTTAATCTGTTAGGCTGGGTTCACACGGTGTATTTGCGTCACCTCGCTGGCCCATAGACTTGCATTACCAGTGGCGCGTACACGCCGCTGGTAATTCACATGTCACTTATCTCCCCCCGCGGCGGATTCGCCGAGCAGGGAGAGGAGACGTAATCCATAGTTCTCTATGAGAACTGTGGATTAGCGTAATGACTGGGACGTATTCCAGCCGTAATTTGCGCACTCCGGCGCATAATTACGGACTGAAATACGTCCAATTTTAAGCCATGTTAACATGGCCTTACACTGCAACTTCCCGCACGCCAATACTGGTAGGCGTCCACCATCACCATACCGCACATTATGCACCTTTCCACAGGGTACCAAATCTTACGATTACACTAGGTGACACTGTGCAACTGGATGCTTAGAGAAGGCATACTGGGCAACATGTATGTACGGGGCTGTGCCAGTTATCTGGTGTCTTTTCAGCCCAAAAACTGGCGCAGCCCTGTGCGCCTGATGTATGAGCAGGTACACTCCATAGTTAGGTGCATTATAAAGCGCCCGTGACACTTTGTAATATGCCTAAGATGCGGGGGCGTTCTGGGGGTGTGTCACACCACAACCATTGCATGCTACACATTTATGTCTTTAGTGCGGCAAATCCAGGCGCATTACTGCTGGAACAGGTAAACCAATTTAATAGTGGTTTACCTGAGCCTGAATTGTCGCTTTGTAGCTAGAAAGCGCTAAATCTATGACCCACAGTAGAACAGGTTCATAGATTCAGGCGCATTCTACTCTACTAATGCTCCTTGTAGATTGTAAGCCATCACGGGCAGGGTCCTCTTTCTCTCTGTACCAGTTGTTAGCCACCTATTGTCAACATTTTACTTGTTTGACTTATGTTATGTATGTAACCCCCTTGAATGTACAGCACCCTGTAATCAATGGCGCTCTAAAATAAATAATAATAATATTAAAAAAATAATACGCGCAATAAGATTGGCACCTGGATGCCAAAAAACATACAATTCGCCCTTAGTGCACACTGCGTTGTCTTTGTATGAGCATCTTTAAATTATCCATAGTTAGTAGGAACGTGTGCTAAAGAAATGTAAAGGGTCTGGTCCATTACTTAGGTCTGTTCATTATACCTGCAAAATATGTTTCACATTTGAACATCACAGTATTCCAAACCCATTGTGTTCTGGTCTGAGGTACACGCTGAGACCCCAGGACAGCGGGGGAAAATGACGAATGCATCTTCTATTACCACTTGTCAGCCAGGTGCACTAATTCTCCAATACTGTGGCACAATTGCTCGGCTACATAAGCTAGATACCCTGGCAGTCTTACAGGAACAGTAAAGGTTTCCAGGCACACTCCAGCAGCTGCTGAATATTATACCCTGTAATGCCCTGTCAGATGGTTGAATGCACGTCTCTAGAACAGTGATGTTCACCTATTTGTCTATCTGTTGTTGTACTGCAGATTTTGATATCATTATTGTATGGAAAAAAGAATGTAACCTGAGACATGTCGGGTTGCAGAATGTAAAGCCTTGTGTTTTATAACATGTGCTGTTGCAAGGTGGAACAACCTGAGCACATGATGAAATATGTGTGACTCCAGTGGCACAACGTTTTCATTTTTTCACCCCCTTAAAGGGGTTTTGCCAGGACGTGCCTTATCTGCTAAGAAGCAAATGTAAACAAAGCCACTCTGAGCTGAGAGAGCGAGAGACACAGCCAGAGCACAGAGCCATGCATAAGGGTTTCGTGTGGAAATGTACACTAAAAATAATCAAACTACAACTAGTGCATTCTGTATACAAAAGACAACACCTTTTCTCCACAGCAGCTTGAAAGTTTCTTCATTTTTCCCTGTCTTCAGATAAAGCAGGGATGTACTCAGATAATCACACTACAACTAGTGGATTCTGTATACAAAACACAACATATTTCTACCCGGGGCCTTGAAAGCTTCTTCAGCTCCCTTTCATTCAGATAAGAAGTGTGCTCTGTCGCAAGCCCGGGCCCGCACTCTTGTCAGGTCGTATCTAATAGAAGCTTTTAAGTAACTAAGGGGGAGTAAGGCAGCCTGTAGCTCTCTCAGGCTGCAATATTTTTAATCACATATATTTAGAAAAGTGATTAAATACCCATTTTGGAGGATCCCACGTCAACATTACATCGTGGCAAAACCCCTTTAAGTCTACTGAAATTTTTGACACGTATTCTGTCAAAGCAGTGTAGAATGCGCCAGAATGTATGAACCTGTTCTACTGCAGGTCATAGATTTGGCACATTCTAGTTCCACTATGACAACTCAGGCTCAGGTAGACCACTTTTAACTTGGTCTGGTTGTTCCAGCAGTAATGCGCCTAGATTTGCTGTCCTCCAGTCATAAATGTGTAGAATCATACAGTTGTGGTGTGACATGCCCCCAGAATGCCCCCAAATCTTGGGTGCATTACAAAGTGCCACGGGCGCCGAAAAAGGGGGTAAATTTTGGAGTGTGTCTGCTCATAAATCTACTGTAGAGAACAGGGCTGCAACAGTGTGTGGGCTAAAAGGACACCAGAATACTGGCGCAGCCCCATGCATGCATGTCACCCTTAGTGTTGCCATTGTACCTTGTTTGATCTTATGTTATATAGGTAAACCCCCTTTGAATGTACAGCGCCCTGGAATTAATGGTGCTTTAAAATAAATAATAATAATCACTGTGTTATACTGAGTCTATGCGCAGGTCCAGCCTCGTTGAGTCTCACCATCTTACTCTGTGGGTTTATTTTACTTTCCATAACCATCATCCTTTCCTTCCAAATGAAAATCTTCAGATCAGAACCCATATGTCTAAGCAAATTTTATATTTTTATTTCTACAGACTACATGAAGATATAAAACCTTTCTCAATCATCTTGAGATAAGGATAGACTAAAATTTAGAGACTTCAAGGAGACCTCAATATTGGTATATAAGGAACCTAGATCTAGCACTGAAGCTAGGGGTGCTTTTAGAAGGTCAGATGCAGACCTCTGCAGGAAAAGACCCGAGGTGCCTTCATGAAAACTGCACGTTTTATAAAACTGACCATTTCAGTGTGAATTGAAATCTATGCGGTAAGCAGGATTCCATCCTAAAGTGACCTTCACCACTGCTGACAAAAGCCAGGGGTAAGCATGGAGGAAGATCTGAGTAAGAGTCAGATAGGTAGGGTGATACTGTATGGGAGAGCGGAGCAGCCCCACTCCCCCTGGAAGCACTTCTGTAAATTTAACAAAAGGAAAAACAGGAGCGATAATAAAAAAAAATGTCTAGATCCCAGACTGGTGTGCTGCAATCTGGCTGTTTCCATGGAGACATGTCGGCCTGTTCACATGGCAACATACCTGCGGTCCACTATTAAAGTGATGAGATGAGCAAGATAGTGAATGCATATGGATGCTTATAACCCCTTGCCTGCCAGATGATCCACCGCTGCTTATTATGGCCATAAAAAAAGCTCCTTTTTAATGGTCAGACATAGGCGTACAGCTTGCCTGACTCCACAAAGAGATCGCAAATAAATATTAATATCACTTCCCCGCCACTCACTATATAACCTCAATGTACTAGCCAAGCCGTGGGACAGGTGGCTGCTGCAAGGCAACTAAAGTGACAAAAATATTATTTGCAACTCAGTATGAAGAGGACCATGAACTTGTTAGATTGGTAGATGAGAAATCTGCTCACTCGCTGCTTAATGATGCCCCTGTGAATGAATCTTGGGATGTGTCAGTCTTGCTGCATGAGATGAACAGTGCTCAGCACTCTGTGCACACACGTCTGCAATTTTACACAATTAAATGGTGAATTCTTACTTGTCACAACTGACAAAGTGCAAAATATTTCTTTGCCAGGCGGGTTGTGTAAAATTATCATTGTTCACTTTCCCTAAACAAGCAGTTCCTAAAAGGGCAATTTGCATGCTTCAATAAAATGGACTGGAAAATTTTATGGATTTATAATTTCCTATCTTTTTTTTTTTCTTTTAGAAATGTAAAATCAAAGATAAAAAAGAATGTAACAGTGGCCGTACTATTTGTGCTGCTTATAATGTGTAAGTATGTGCTGTATATGACTATTTATCATCTACTATTATTCCCATTCTTTAATGATGTTACATGGAAGTAACAACAATTGTCAATGCGATACAAAAACTGACCACTGTGAAAGGAAGAGTGGCCATATTATTTATGTGACTTATAACATGAATCTATGAGTGCTGTATATGACTGTTTATCTACTACCTATTAGGGTATGTTCACACGGCTTATTTTGGGACGCATTTCGCCACATATTGAGAGTCTACTGCACTCTAATAGGAGCAAAATGTGCCCCACTCATTATGGTAATCCACAGTTCTCATAGAGAACTATGGATTACGCCTCCTCTCCCCGCTCGTACAATACGATCGTATTGTACGAGCGGGGAGATAATTGACATGCCATTTATCCACCGCGCTCACGCGCCGCAAGTAATGACCTTCTATGGGCCAGCGGTACTGTTTGCCCTGCAGTTAAGCCGTGTGAACATAACCTTATATTTCCCATTCTCTAATGATGTTACATGGAAGTAACAACAATCGTCAATGCGATACAAAAACTGACCACTGAGAAAAGAACAGTGGCCATATTATTTGTGTGACTTGTAACATGTATCTATGAGTGCTGTATATGACTGCTTATTTACTACCTATTATATTTCCCATTCTCTAATGATGTCACATGGAAGTAACAACAATCGTCAGTGCGAAACATAAACTGATCACTGATAAAGTAACAGTGGCCATATTATTTGTATTACTTATTTATGTATGTTTATCTACTACTTATTATTCTTCCCATTCCATAATGATGTTACATGGAAGTAACAACAATCATTGCGATGCATAAACTGACCTCTGATAAAGTCACAGTGGCCATACTATTTGTGTTACTTATAATATGTATCTACATGTGTCTTGTACATGACTTTTTATTATCATTCTTTAATGATGTGACATGGAAGTAACAACTAACATCAATCGTACACCATAAGGTTTAAGGCTATATATCCACTGCACAGGATTATGATTGTATTTTAGGCGCTTTAGTTTTTTAAAAGTGCCGAAGATACGATTGTTGATTCAGCCCCATAGACGGCAAAAGAAATGACGAGCTGTAGTCTCCACAGCTCGTCTTTTTTCTGCTCGTCTTCTGGCGTCGGCGTATTATACTACATGTTGCATAAAACGCTGGCGCTTTTAGTTTTCTTGGCGTCAAAAAAACAAGAAGCGACACTGTTTTTTGTACAAAGCGTAACAAAAACAGCAGTCCTGCATTGGAGAAAAAACGGCCGCTTTTGGGACGTTTTTTGTCTGATGCAGTGGAGACATAGCCTAAGTATTACTATGCAAATAACATAGTAGGTTCCACCAATATGACAAAATGATAAGCTTTATTAAACAACAACACTACATCTAGAGGGTATAAAAAACAAGGTAAAAACCTACGCGTTTCGGGTGTATAACTCCTTGTATAACCCTTGTTCACGGTATGGCTACTTGCCTATGAACCTTGGTTTAAATAATAGTCAGTGGGAAGGGTTCCCTCTGACATCACCGACATTTCCTTTAACCCTTACCAAACAATTACACAAATATACATTTAAAATATGTAATAAAAACTGAATAACAAACAGCGTCATGTCAATTCTGAATCACAAAGTGCTTATGAATGGCATATTTTACAAATCTTACAATAAAAACAAGTATATTTGTCCTCTGATAAATATGTGCTCTAATAAATGTATGCCAAATCATTGCGATAGTTTAATCCTAATGGGGCTCTGGTTTTTAATTCTAGTATCCAGAAGGCTTCTCGTAGCCGCACTAATTTCTCCCAATCCCCTCCTCGTGTTAGACGTTCTACCTTCTCTATCCCAAAAAAAGAAAACTTTCTAAAGATCCTGCATGTGTCTCTATGAAGTAAATATTATTATATCCTTTTTTTAATGATATTATATGGAAGTAACAACAAAGGTCAGTGTGGTGCAAGAACTGAAAACTGATAAAATCACAGTGGCCATACTGTTTGTGTTACCTATAATATGTATCTACATGTGTGTTGTATATGACTGTTTATCTACTACTTATTATTATCATTCTTTAATGATGTGACATGGAAGTAACAACAAACATCAATGCCATACAAAAACTATGGGTGACATGTCCCATTAGGACTGCGCTATTGTTGGTGTACTATACACCAAAAAAAATGTTGACGACCTATTCTCTATATGAATGAACTGTAGTACACCAAAACTAGGCGCATTATACGGCAGGCATGACACATTTGAATGCGTCTAAAGTATGTGTATTAAATAAGCTAGCGATGATATGATATGCGCCTAAATTATGCAATGTGCCTAGATAGGTGCATTAATTTTACAATGCACGGTAGACCACATGGCAGATTTTTGACAGGTTCGTTCATTCAGGTGAACGTTACACTAATTTAATGCATCTTAAAACTAGCGTGGCGCCTCATTTCGGACATGTCACCCTATACGTTAAGCTGTCTGTTACATACGCCATAAGGTTTAGTTTCGTGGGTGGCAGCTATAAATTAAAGGGCTATTGCATTACCGATTTGTTAATAGTGTGTACCATAATATTAAAGCAAAATACTGGTTTAAAAAAAGCCAATGAACAGCTAGGGTAAAGAAGAAAAGTGGGCCTTATGTATGAAAACTGTCTAGATCTAAGACTTTTGTTGTTGCCCATAGCAACCAATCAGAGCCCCCCTTTCATTTGACATAGTGCTCTTGAAAATGAAAGAGGAGCTGTGATTGGTTGCCTTGAGCAACAAACACAGTCATAGACAGTTTTCATACATGACCCTCATGTGTCTAAGTCATGTCTATCAAATGTCCCAAATCAATCACAAAGAGTGCACTACTGTGACAAATTTGATTCTTCTCCTGTTTGCCTGGTCTACGTAACTTGAATGTGTCATCAAAAAAATTACATTGTTTAACTCATGTTTTTATGTTTAACACATTTTTAAGAATTTTTGGTTATGTTTTTTTTCAATTTCGATATAACTGTCAATATTTTTAAGTCCTGCAGTTTTCACTTTGGCCACTAGGACCAATAACACGCACGTACTCCCGCGGCGCGGAGGGTCCGGGAGCCCGCTGGCCCCATTGACAGTCATTACTCGCGGCGCATATTCGCTGCAAGTAATTGACATGTCACTTATCTCCCTGCGCGTACAATACGATCGTACTTATCTCCCCACTCGTATTGTACTAGCGGGGAGAGGAGGCGTAATTCATAGTTCTCTATGAGAACTATGGATTACCGTAATTTCGGAGCGCATTTCGCAAATACGCGCAGAAATGCGTACCGAAATTAGCCCATGTGAACATATCCTAACACTGTAGTAGCAGTGGTTTTGGAACAGCAGCACTGAAGCTGGTAAGGACTATATTTTTATTTCAGCATAGGGAAGTTTGTAAAACAGCTTGAGAACCCTTTTAATGATTATATCAAGGAGCATAGGCTCACTTACTTAACAATAAGTAATATTTGTATGGCTCTTTTAGAGGGAAAAATATGATCTCATAACAGTCAAATCAGGGTTTCCTTCAAAAGGAAGTCTCATCCGTGGACAGCTGTTTTTGGGTTTTCACCCTCATTAGTACCAAATATTGCACTGGCTGGTTAGAGAGATGACTTTGATACAGCTTAAAGGGGATGGGTGTACTAATTCTCACTAAGGAGGTGCAGTGGTAAATGGAGACTTAGGGCCACATGTATGAAAGCTGTCTAGTTGTAATGTTTTCTTTGTTGCCCATAGCAACTGCACAGAGCTCCTATTTCATATAGTGCTCTGAAAATATGAGAGGGGAGCTCAAAGTGGTTGCTACGGGTCTTACACCTAGACAGTTTTCATACATGGCCCCCTTATTGTCAGGCAGTGTTCCATAGTAAAAAGGTTAGAATATAAATGCTTCTCTAGAAGGAAGGAAACTATCTCATTCAAGCTAAACCTAAGTGTCTTTTAGAAGGAACCTATATGTAAATAGCTGTTTCGATATTATGTCCTTTTTCCCACAAGGATTGTCCACAATCCAATGGATCTCTTGACTGAGAATCCATACCTTCCTCGAGATGCAATTAGGGCATCTCTCTAACCAACCAGTACTTTGCCCTGTACTGATGAGGTGCAAGAATTCTGAAACAGCTGTTTACAGATAGGTTCCTTTTGAAAGACACTTTGGCTTGTATGGCTTGGCTAATATTCTTCCTACTGGAAAAGAATTAACATACAGTAGATGTATGTAGATTTGTTTCTTGTGTTCAGACCCGCGCTTTATCCGAGCAAGGGATTGGGATACATGCTCTCATTATTGATAGATGTCCATCTACGCTCTCATTATTGATAGATGTCCATCTACGCTCTCATTATTGATAGATGTCCATCTACGCTCTCATTATTGATAGATGTCCATCTACGCTCTCATTATTGATGGAGGTCCAAGCAGTTGGATCATACATTTATCACCAACCCTATGAATAGGTAAATGTTGGTAGCCCAACCCCTTCGAAGACTATTATCAAGGCCAGAAAATCTTTATTGTGGCTATTTCCTATTCCTTGTTGTTCCATCCTTGAGTATCTCTACACAAATGCATACTGCACATCCACAGATTTCCTACTGTCACAAATGTTCAACCATTTTAACTTTAGCTGTGATTTTAATTATCTTCCTTGGGAAAATGGTATCAATCAAGGTAAAATGCCCTATCTGTATATTGTGTGCAGGCAAACTATTCAAATGAGAATATGTCAGCACATTGTATGACTGGGGCCTATGCGTGGTTTATTCTAACTAATAGCATCTATTTAGTATACAATGTGACCTTTCCTCTCTTATATCTAAGATGCCGCTGCGGTTGTCCCCAGTTATCCAGCCTCTTGATACCTTTGCTGCTGTCCCTGACACATTACATGTCTACCTTTCTCTTTATTTCAGTGGCCCGATTTTTCTCATGTAGACTATATTTTCCAGTTTGACTCAATGATGGAGTTGTTTCTTTGCTTCTTGTGCGCTTAGCCATTTAATTAAAGCGATCCATATTGAATTCATGTCCAGATGCCTTGACCAGCGGAGTCAGACCCTCATTGGCATGCCAGCTGCTCGGTGCTTAGCACGGCTCCTGCATACTAATCAAGCAGCGAGCAGTCATTCATCAGCCCATGATACAGCTCCAGCATCTACAAGCACTTATGACATGTAATTGGTGGTGCATAAGGAAGCCAGGCCACATTAAAAACCCTACAGATAGTCAGAGATAAAAATTAATGACTTTTGCTTTGTGTAATCCAGCATGCGTTGGTGGGAAAAGGGAGGGGGGCTAGGATTAATAAGAGCACAAAGGAACAAAGCCTGACTTGCTGTTGTTTACGAACTAAACAATACAAATTTTCGGCACGGGTGAGTTAGGACCCCTTGCAGATTTAGCATATTTATGCAAAAAAAAAAGAAGCGTCTTGATAGGGTCCAGCAGGGCAGCTTGGATTTCTATTATTTTCATTAAGAACAACTGAGAATATTATTGTTAGTATTATTACTATTGTGCTGTGAGCATGTAGACAGGATAGCTATGAAATTCCTTTCCTTAAGTGTGTGAATAATCTGAATTTCACATACAGCTGCAAAGACTCATTTATTAATAATGCTATTTATACCTGTGCTAGTTTCCTCAGAATTCATTAGGGAAATGTACAGGATGAACCTGTACACTGTGGGGACTTGATGGAGCAAACATTTTGTGTATAAATTTAGCCTTTATAAGAGAAGCGAAGTTAAGGAGCCTCCTGATACCTTGGGCCCTAGAACACTTTGTTCACTGAAAAAGTATATTTTCATATGTGTGATTTTTCTGTGGCATACATTTACATATAATAAACTCGTATGAACATCTGAAAGATACCTATCCAGTCAGCACCTTTAATGCTTAAATATTTTAATATCCATATGATATCTTGGATTTAAAGCTGTCATCTGACATGCTGCCTTATCTGAGTGCAGGGTATCATAGAAGGAGCTCTGTGATATATAGGCTTATATGAGTTGAATCAGAACTTCTGAGTAAAAGCAGAGTAAATCCGAATAGGATCTCTTAAGAGATAGTGAAAACACTGCTTACCCCACCCATACACAGTGATTGACAACTTTCCCTGTATTAATGTCTGTACTGAGCAAACTGTCCTCTGTATGTGGGTGGGGTATGTTTTTGTACATACACCTGAGATAATTGTCTGATGGTCATACGGATACCGCTTTGGAGCCCTTGGAGTAGAGACTTTTGCACTTGCTTCAGTGCATGGTTTGGTAAGTAGTACTTTCACTTTCTCTTTTCGAAATTCTGTCAGAATTTATATAACAGAGCTCAGTCACGCTCCTACCCACAGGAATGTAAACCACCTGGCAGGTTGGCTTAAGGCTATGTTCAGGCCCGGACTGCCCATAGGGTAAACAGGGCATTTGCCCGGCGGGCCGCTGGGGTCCGGGCCGCAGCGCCCGACGAGGGGGCCGGTGTTTCCCCCCGGCGGGCCCCCAATGCCGCCAGGCGCACGTACAGGGGCCGCAACTTACAGGCCCCCCTCGCCACATGGCTGCACGGCCGGGTCACCGACCCAGCCATGCAACCATCACGGCCGCTGCCTGCACCGCGCGGTGCAAGCAGCGGCCGAGGCTGACCAGCTGGGATCTTCTGATTCGTCTGTTAAGCTTCCAGGAGGCCGCGGGGCAAGCGCGTGATGTAATGACGTCATCGCGCGCCTGCTCCGCGGCCCGTGCTCTGCTGCCAGCGGCCTCTTTGGGCAAGGACACAAGAAGAAGCAGAGACTTCAGGTAAGTATTGGGTTTATTTTTTTTTAACTACTAGCCCTGCCTACCTATATACTGCCCTGCCTGGCTATAAACAGCCCTGCCTGCTACCTATATACTGCCCTGCCTGCCTATATATCAGCCCTGCCTGCTACCTATATACTAGCATTGCCTGGCTATATACTGCCCTGCCTACCTATATATCAGCCCTGCCTGCCTACCTATATACTGCCCTGCCTGGCTATATACTGCCCTGCCTACCTATATACTGCCCTGCCTGCCCATATACTGGCCATGCCTGGTTATATACTGCCCTGCCTGCCTATATACTACCCCTGCCTACCTATATTTCAGCCCTGCCTGCCTACCTATATACTGCCCTGCCTACCTATATACTGCCCCTGCCTACCTATATATCAGCCCTGCCTGCCTACCTATATACTGCCCTGCCTACCTATATACTGCCCTGCCTGCCTATATACTGGCCCTGCCTGCCTATATACTGCCCTGCCTACCTACCTATATACTGCCCTGCCTACCTATATACTGCCCCTGCCTACCTATATATCAGCCATGCCTGCCTACCTACCTATATACTGCCCTGCCTACCTATATATCAGCCCTGCCTGCATACCTAAATACTGCCCTGCCTACCTATATACTGCCCTGCCTGGCTATATACTGCCCTGCCTGCCTATATACTGGTCCTGTCTATATACTGGCCCTGCCTGTCTATATACTGCCCTGCCTACCTATATACTGCCCTGCCTACCTATATACTGTCCTGCCTATATACTGGCCCTGCCTAAATACTGCCCTGTCTACCTATATACTGCCCTGCCTACCTATAAGTGGCCCTGTCTGCCTATATACTGGCCCTGCTTACCTATAAGTGGCCCTGCCTACCTATATACTGGCCCTGCCTACCTATAAGTGGCCCTGCCTGCTTATATACTGGCCCTGCCTGGCTACATAGTGGCCCTGCCTGCCTATATACTGGCCCTGCCTACCTATAAGTGGCCCTGCCTGCTTATATACTGGCCCTGCTTACCTATAAGTGGCCCTGTCTGCCTATATACTGGTCCTGCCTGGCTATATACTGGCCCTGCCTGCCTACATACTGGCCCTGCCTGCTTATATACTGGCCCTGCCTGCTTACATACTGGCCCTGCCTGGCTACTTACTGGCCCTGCCTGGCTACATACTGGCCCTGCTTGC
Organism: Phyllomedusa bahiana; assembly: GCA_025379985.1. NCBI lineage: Eukaryota > Metazoa > Chordata > Amphibia > Anura > Hylidae > Phyllomedusa > Phyllomedusa bahiana. The sequence continues at coordinate 105,326 of JAODAL010003440.1, forward strand.
TAATTACTGGCCCTACCTGGCTAATAACTGCCCCTGGCCGTACCTGGCTAATTATTGAGGGCAGCCCTAGTTAACTGGTTAATTACTGGGGGCAGCCCCAGCTAACTGGCTAGTTACTGGGGGCAGCCCCAGCTACCTGGCTAGTTACTGGGGGCAGCCCCAGCTACCTGGCTAGTTACTGGGGGCAGCCCCAGCTACCTGGCTAGTTACTGGGGGCAGCCCCAGCTACCTGGCTAGTTACTGGGTGCAGCCCCAGCTACATTGCTAGTTACTGGGGGCAGCCCCAGCTACCTGGCTAGTTACTGGGGGCAGCCCCAGCTACCTGGCTAGTTACTGGGGGCAGCCCCAGCTACCTACCAAATTAATGGAGGAAGACTCTGTTTACCTAACTAATGGGGGTCTACCTATTTACATGCCACTTATCTGACATTTTCTAATTTCTAAATTTTAGGGTCTAAGAAACGCTGTTTGGGGAATTGATAGGAAAGTGCTGGTAAAGAGAGGAGTCTAAGATGTATTTGTGGTAAATTCTACAGGGCCGAGTAGTTACCGGGAGAAGAAGAAATTGCATGCTGTACCGGACAGAGAAAAAATGGAAGGGAACAACTCATCAGGGAAGACATCATGGAGGTTTGGGCCAGAAGGAGAAGAAAAGAAGAAGAGAACATCTCCCATCAGAGATGACGTCTCCTGTGAGTCCCTGCTGTCAGGGGTCATTTTACTTCTGTGTTGAATCAATGCTGTATTCATGTGATGGTGACCTGACTACTGGTGATGTTATTGGTTGTAGGTTATGCTGGTGCTTATGTAGTGTCAGTGTGGGCTTGTCCCGGATTGTTAAACTAGTGCACACCTGACTCTGTGATTAGGGTTTCTCTGCACCACTTTTTCTTTCTTGCTTGTGTGTAGGCTACTTTTACACAGAGCGTTTTTTTTTTTTGCATTTTTTGATGCTTTTTTTTGTGCAGAAATGTACAGCATTAACTACTCTGCCTTTCTGCACAAAATCGTACCCAAAAAAATCAAAAATGCACCAAAAATGCTCCATGTGAGCACCGTTATAGTGTAGTTTATTTTAGAAAGTGGCGAGGTGCGAGAACAAGGGAAATTTTTTAAGCGGATATTGTATGTGGGCTGGTGGTGGCTTTGTGCCAGGGCTGATTTTTATTCCTAGTCCGGCCCTGGCTATGTTCACACGGCAATTATTGGGACATATCTCGCCCCGTATTTTGCGCCGTACTGTGCTCAATACAGGTCGAGAGATGTCCCAATAATTACGGTAATCCACAGTTCTCATAGAGAACTATGGATTACGTCTCTTCTCCCTGCTGGCACAATACGTGGCGGGGGAGATAAGTGACATGTCAATTACTAGCGGCGAATACGCCCCCCCTGCCCCACCCCAGCTCCCGAGCACGCGGCGTAATTGCAGGCGAAATACGTCCCGCAATTATTGCCATGTGAACATAGCCTAAAGCTTAAATAAGATCTCCAATGAATAAGATCATAAATACTTTGTTCTCTACAGTTGCGGTGCGCCAATGTTATAGATTCAAAGACAATAAAATGTGCCAAAACTGCAGTAGCGCCTCCCGCCTGAAGAGCTAATAGGAATCATTAGGTCTCTCATCCATTGTAATATAACAGCTCTTTACTTAGGGGCAGACACTAAGGGCATGCATGAACGTTGGCGCTGATAGGCCAGTTCTAAATCGCTTTAAGGCAGTGTAGAATGTACCAGAATGAATGAACCTGTTCTTCTGCAGGTCATACATACAGGTGCATTGTAGTGCCAATACGACAAGTCTGGCTCAGGCACTACCTTTAACTTGGTCTGGCTGTTCCTACTGTTCTGCACCTAGGTTTGGCATCAAAGAATCATAAATGTGTCTACTTCTATGAATGTGGTGCGACACCCCCAGAACACATCTAATCTTTGGTGCACTAAAAAATGTCTTTGTGCATTACAAAGGCACTTATCACGCCAAAGTTTGGAGTGCACCCATTCATGCATTCTTTTTGGCTCAAAGTACCCCAGAAAAGTGCCGCAGCCTCATTCATACAAGTCGCCCATAGTTCACAATATCTAGTAAAATGCTTGGGCATAAGCCAGACAGATATGAGGAGGAATTCAACTGGTTCGGTCACCCTTAGCAGCAACAACTACAATCAAGCATTTTCAATAAGTGCCAATGAGTCTTTTCCGACACTCTGGAGGAATTCAATCCTGAGTTCAGGTCCTTGACTCTTGGAAGTTTGTGACAGCATTTTTGCGCACTTTCTGTGGACATACTATGATTTGTTTTGAACTTGGGTTAAAGAAAGCACTAATCTTAGGGGATAACATATGCCCCTTTCACTTCTTGAGACTACTCATTCTATCCAAATATGCACTACTTACCTGTTAATTTGTATATGCTGTGTTATATGACAAATGTATGTCTTTCCTGCTGAACTGATTGGCAGTGATATTAGGCAGCATCAGCATGCCCTGTCACAATAAGCTGACAACAATATTAACTGAAGGAGTAGTGGTGGCCAAAGTGGCTTGATCATTGCAGAGATGGTAGTGGGCTGTGATGTGAGACCTGTTGAAACACTGCAAAGTGGTTTGTTTAGTGCACTCTCTTGAGGGACCCACAGTGAAATGTGTCCCCTTGATATCATTTAGTGAGGCCTATAGAGTAATGAGCAGACAGTGAGCTGACCTGGTGAATTATTGCTGCTCATTCTGTAAAGTCTTTGAGAAACGCTATCACAGAAGAAAGCCAAAGCAGGATGGCTGGTGCTAGATGGAAACTCAAGGAAGCCTATAGCTGAGTTGAGTTGGTATATTATGAGATATCAACCTGAAAAAGGTTGTTAAAGAACATGTAGTGTGAGGTTGCCTGTGGTATGACCTAATTGGTTAGGTCTTTAGGGAAAGTAGACTGAGCAGAAGCTTGATAGTTGGAGTCTGTGAGGAAGGACACCGTTTAAGTTGTTTGTGTCAAGTACTGAGAAGCATTGTGAAGTTACAATGACCTAAAAATGAGTAATAACTCTAGTGCCATCTAGAGTAAAGTGCAACTATCAAGCTTGCCCTGAATCAGAGTAGTAACCAACAAGAGTATTGTGCCTCTATACATTGAAGAAAAAAAAGTAAATTCTGTGTTTTAACCCATTTTCATCTTCAACAGTTTCACCACTTAAAAACCAACATCTATGAAAATGAAAAAAATGCAGCTTTGAAAAATGGAACAAGTCTAAAGAAACATAGTTTACAAATGTAAAATGTGAACAAGACTTCCATACATCTAATTTACATTTATGTAATATCCGGATGTTGCAGTGTTCCCACAATCAGCTTGGCCTTAGCTATGTATCTGTCAACAAGTTTTAATAGCAATAAGAAGAAATCAAGATAATGCTCTAGGCTATTATTTATGCTGGAACTCAGGAGAAGTATAAGAAAAGTAAAGAAAGATACTAACAAGGTTAGCAATATTGTATGTAGATGATAAAAGCTATAACAAGGGAGAATCAGAAGAAAGGGTTGGTACAGTACAATGCCAAAATAATAGAGTAACTGTCATATTACAAATACACTAGTCAGCCAAACCATTCGCTTATAAGTGAAGCAAATAACTTAATCACCTTGTGGAAATCGCCTCTGCCAGGATGGCAAGCAAGTGAGATGTTTTTAGCAATGTTCTTCTGGAAAACCTATAGGGATGTTTAAGCGGATTTCGCCGCGGTTTAACCACATTTAATAAGGAGAATCTGCGTTCTGTTCTCCAATCCAGTTACTGTGCTTAAACTGTGTGGAATAAGTGACATGTCACTTATTAAGCAAGGGATCTGCAAAGAGTTTGTCACACCTCAGATTCTAAAATTTAGGTACTATGGAAAGTTTGCTGCACAGATTTCATGCTGATTTCTGTGCAAAAATCATGCAAATTTTGGTTTTGAATCTGTATGTTTTTTGCACCAAAACCCACTGTGTGTACAACCCTTAAATCTTGTTGCAGACCAAGCACCGCTCTTCATTGTAACTGTATTTCTGAACGGCAGACCAGTGTTGAAGGTGCTGTAGTAGCCTTCAAATTCCCCAGATCTCCTTCTGATAAAGCACCTGTGGCATGTGCTGAGTTCAATTTCCCTATCCTCACCCGGGTCTGATGACTGTCACACCTGCTCTCAAGCAAGGAAACACTTAAATAGGACCTGCCTGCCGAAGTGAAGTAGACCAAAAGATCCTCAGAATCTAGACATCATGGGGAGATCCAAAGAAATTCAGGAACAAATGACAAAGTAATTTAAATCTATCAGTCTGGAAAAGGTTATAAAGTCGTCTCTAAGGATTTGGGACTCAAGAGAACCACAGTGAGATCCATTATCCACAAGTGGAGAAAACATGGAACTGTGGTTAACCTTCCCAGGAGTGGCTGTCTGTTCAACATTACCCCAAGAGTGCAGCGACAACTCATCTAAGAGATCACAAAGCATCCTACAACATCCAAAGAACTGCAGGCCTCACTTGCTTCAGTTAAGATCAGTGTTCATGACTCCACCATAAAAAAGAGACAAAAGTGGCCTGTATATCAGAATTCCAAGATGAAAACCAATGCAAAGCAAAAAGAACATAAATGCTCATCTCAGTTTTTCCAGAAAACATATTGATGATCGCCAAGACTTTTGAAGAAGATTCTGGACTGACGAGACAAAAGTTGAACTTTTTGGAAGGTGTAAGTCCCATTACATCTGGCATTGAAGCAACACAGCATTTCGGAAAAGGAGCATCATACTAACAGTAAAATATGGTGGTGGTAGTGTGATGGTCTGGAGCTGTTTTGCTGCTTCAGGACCTGGAAGACTTGCTGTGATAAATGGTACCATGAATTCTGCTGTCTATCAAAAAATCCTGAAGAAGAATGTCAGCCATCTGTTCAAGACCTCAAGCTGAAGCGCACTTGGGTTATGCAGCAGGACAATGAAATAAAACAACAGCAGCAAGTTCAACTCTGAATGGTTTAAGAAAAACAAAATTAAGATTTTGGAGTGGCCTAGTCAAAGTCCTGACCTTAATTGGATTGAGATTCTGTGGCATGACCTTAAAAAAGCGGTTCATGCGCGGAAAAACCCTCCAATGTGGGTGACTTATAACAATTCTGCAAAGATGATTGGGCCAGAATTCCTCCAGAGTGTTGTGAAAGACTCATTGGCACTTATTGAAAATGCTTGATTGCAGTTGTTGCTGCTAAGGGTGACCGAACCAGTTATTAGGTTTAGGGGGAAATTAATTTTTCACACAGGTGGCCTGTAGGTTTTGAATACTTTTTCCCTTACTAATACAGGCCTTTATTTAAAAACTGCATTTTGTGTTTACTTGTGTTACGTTTGTTTAATATTTAAATTTGTTTGGTGATCTGAAACACCTAAGTGTGAAAAACATCCAAAAGATTAATAAATCAAGAAGGGGGCAACTACTTTTTCATACCACTGGATATACAAGATTTGTGCCTGGTGACTTTTAGCTCCTTGACCCACCACAATCAAAATAATATGGCAAACTGTTTTTTTTTCCTATCCATCTTCTAAGAGCCATAATTTTTTTTATTTTTCCATCTACATAAACATATGATGGCTTTTATTTTATGGGACAAGATGTACTTTCTAATGGTGTCATTCACTGTACCATAGAATATACTGGGAAACTGCAAAAAATTCTAAGTGGGACAAAATGTGAAAAAAGTACTTGCTCCATGTTTGCATTTTTTTATGGCGTTCATTCCTCTGTATAAATAATGTGTTATTTGTATTCTGCAGGTTCGTATGATTACGGAAATACCAAATATATAGGATTTTTTTTATATTTTAGTACCAAACGTTCTAAAATCCAAACGTTCTTTATTTTTTAAATTTGTGCCGCAGCACTATTTTCTGTGACCAGTAACTTTTTTGTAATTCCAATTATGGACCTGAGTGAGGATGGATTTTTTGCAGGCTGAAGTGTACTTTTTAGTGATACCATTTTTGAATACATGCAACTTTTTTGATCACTTTATTCTAATTTTGACGTTTGGAATTTTTGTTCTTCTGCAGTGTTCAGTGTACAGGATAAAGGATGTCATATTTTAATTGATCAGACTTTTATGGAAGCGGCAATACCAATTATGCATAACTTTTTTTTTCATTTTATTTTTTATATGTAAATTGGCAAAAGGGGGCAATTTGAATATATATATATATATATATATATATATATATATATATATATATAATATATATTATATATTATATATATATTTTTATATTTTTTTAACTTAAATATTGAGCCCCCCAAGTGTGCTTGACTACTAGGGGGCCAGTTGTTAATAAAGCCTATTGCATTGTATAAACAATGTACAAACAGGCAGTTTTGCTACTTCCTGTCCTGGTCAAGAAGTAGCAAAATTGAAAACATGGCAGCGATGAAAGCCTTCACAAGGCTTCCAGCCGCCATGTAAACCAATCAGGACCCTGCGATATCACCTTGGGGTCACGATCGGAGTGGTGAATGGTGCGCAGCATTCACTTAGATGCCATAGCTACGATCAAAAGGATTAAACAGCAGAGATCAGAGTCGGCTCTGATCTCTGCTGTTAGCATAAGGTGTCAGCTGTATCTAACAGCCGGCACCCTCCACATATAGAGAGGGCTCCATACTCCCTTAACACTGCCATGATGTACTAATATGTCATGGTGGGTTAAAGGGAATGTGTCATCAGATAATGACTTGTTTAACTCATATTTTTATGATAAGAGATTACAATTTTGTTTGTGTTTTTTTTTATAACACTATCAATAGTTGTAAAAAAAATCCTGAAATCCTGCAGTTTTTACTTTGGCCACAGGCCTCATAATGATAGCTACCTACTGTTCTGTACAGAAAGCCTTTCATTATCAATAAAAGCAGAATTACCCTGAGAGGCAATAACAATGTGTCTAGATAACACAGGATCCACCAGTCATAATTGAAGATAGTCACATCTCACCCTCTGCTCCTCTCTGTGCACTAACCTTCTGAGGTCACAGAGCATGCCTAGAAAACTCTCCTGTACAAGTCAATGGGTCTGCTCCTGTTCACAGGCTCCTATGTCCATGAAGGTGCTGAAAAGCAGCTCTCTAAATGCTGTTAAAAGCAGCTCAGGCACAATTGCTGTTAATTATATATAGACAACAGAATTGAGAAATCTACAATCAGAAAATAAAGACAGCTAAGAAGAAAAGAATATGTATCAGTGATTTGTTTTAATTAGTTAAAAAAAAATTGCCAACAGATTCCCTTTAAACAATTTTTGTACACAAATGGTTTATATGGTGAGTGGCTCTAAAATCAGCTCCAAATGACGATGTTTTCTGCTAGACATTTGGAGTCTTGAAACACTAGATGTACATTATTGTGTTACAGCTCGGGCCCATCAGAGGATCCTCTGATGCTCTATTGAGCCAGTCCAATCCTGAGTGCACCTCATCATCAAGTGGCTTTGTGCATCAAGTCACTAACTGCAAGGGAAAGAGACAGGACCTGGAACCTATAGTGCATAAAATTGTAATGTATAACATCATTCATTTTGCTTGCAGAAAGCTGAAATATCAAGCTCACTGAAGTAACAAACTATGGATCTACTATAGAGGGCTAGTTTTTCTCCCAGAAATTTCTGGACTTTGCCTTTAACTATTTTAATAATGAAGATTTGCTGCTGTCTTCAGAGCAGAAATATGCAAAATATCACAGTGGACAGCAAACAAGAAATTCTTATTAGTTTCTATCTCTCAGCTGGCGGAATCTATTGTACTAATATCCATCAACAACACCTTGTGGAACATGAAAGGTCAGAGTATCCCAGAGCTGCAAGGGTAATTTTCACCTCCCTGCAAAAATAAATCTCCTGTTATTCTGCGAACACTTGTTACATATTGGCGCCTGGCGACATTATCACTGAGCAATACACCTATGCATTGGTACTGCAGGCCAGAGGCTTATGTTCTCTGTAGTACAAGTCTCAAATTCTCAGTGCCAGGAGCTGGGTTTTCTTTTGTACTTGGTACGAAGGCACACATTCCCTACCCTTTCCAACTATGGTGTGTGTGTATGTATATATTGTAAGACTCACACTCATTTGGACGCCAAGGTATCTTTCTGCTCACTTTTGGGATCGCCATCCTTGGTAGAATGGTATTGGCACGGATATCACCACGACCACAATACTATGTTTTAAACTGGCCTCAGCCAACTTTATTCTTAGGCACAGGAAAACAAATCAAAACCTTGGCTGTCTGGCCACTAAGTATACTTCAGTAGAGATCCTCTCTACCGGTGGTCAAGGCCTAATCCCGAGTACCACAACCAAGGTCGTTCCTAGGGATGGGCGATCGCCCGGGGCACCGAGGCTCCGCTCACCTGAGGGGGCGCCGCAGCTGCCCGCCTCGCCGACCAGGTGGATAGCCCCTGACTCTGAGCGGTCGTTTTATAACAGCTGCGCAGAGTCAGCAGCCTGCTGGTACAGGGAGGAGGCAGGACGGATCGTTACCGTCCTGCCTTCTCCCCTGTATGTATCAGTGTCGCAGGGGGCGCTCGGCTTTCACCACGCCCCCTGTGACACTGTCTCTCCTCAGCTGGCAGCTCTGCTGGCCGAGTAGATCCCTGGGAGCTGCGTGACAGCGTAAGTGGCGTGATGACGCTGCTCAGCAGCTCCCGGAGCTGGACGCAGGGACCCTGGCGAGGTGAGTACTTTTTTTTTATTTTAGAATTAGCTACTACCTGGCTACAGAGGCATCTACTGGCTACAAGGGAATCACCTGGCTACAGGGGCATCTACTGAGTATAGGGGCATCTACTGACTACAGGGGCATCACCTGGCTACAGGGGCATCTACCTGACTATAGGGGCATCTACTGGCTATAGAGTCATCTACTGGCTATAGGGGCATTACCTGACTATAGGGGCATCTACCTGGTTATAGGGGCATCACCTGACTATAGGGGCACTACTAGGGGCATCACCTGGCTATAGGGGCACTACTAGGGGCATCACCTGGCTATAGGGGCACTACACAACTATAGGGGCACTACTAGGGGCATCACCTGGCTATAGGGGCACTACTAGGGGCATCACCTGGCTATAGGGGCACTACCTAGGGGCATCTACCTGGCTATAGGGGCACTACCTGACTATAGGGGCATCATCTGGCTATAGGGGCACTACCTGACTATAGGGGCATCACCTGGCTATATGGGGCATTACCTGGCTATAGGGGGAACTACCTGACTATAGGGGCATCTACCTGGCTATAGAAGCATCTACCTGGCTATAGGGGACTACTACCTGGATATAAAGGACTACTACCGGGCTATAGGGCACTACTACCTGGCTACAAGGGACTACTACCTGGCTATAGGGCGCTACTGCCTGGCTATAAGGGACTACTACCTGGCTATAGGGAGGTACTACATGGCTACAGGGGCTACTGTCTGGCTACAGGGGCTACTACATGGCTACCATATGAGGTGCTATAGATGGGGAGTTTGTATAGAGATAGGAATTGGTAAAGAAGTGCTGATACAGTGAGGAGTCTAAGATGTTTGTTTTGTAAATTCTTCAGTGAAGAGTCATGGCCGGGAGAAGTCATCATGACGGTCTGGGACAGATGGAGAAGAAGAAGAGAAAGAGAACAACTCTTCAGAGACGTCTCCTGTAAGTCCCTGGATGTAACTTTACTGTAATATTTTATATGTCTGCAGAGCCTGTGTACAATTGGTATCCACCACTGTATGGTCACTGTGTGCCGGTAATATTAGTTGTAGTATAATGGTTTGCATTCAGTAATGGTCAGCTTGTATTATTCAGTCACTATATGGTGGTGATATGGGGCAATGGTGCGGTGGTATTATTTGGTCACTGTGTGCTGGTGATATGTGGTCTTAGTAGGACATTGGCACTATTTGCTTGGGATTCTGGTTGGTGTAACGGTGTTATTTGGTAACTGTATGACTATTATATAGTAGTTTTGTATGTAGCACATTGTGGTAAAGCTTTTTGTATGTTTTAGATTTGGTTGATGGTGATGCAATGTGGTGCATTATTTTACCAGGGGGGAGGGGGAGAGGGGTGGGCAAATTTCATCACCTCGCCCTGAGTGCAATTTAGCCTAGGAATGGCCCTGACCACAACCACAGTAATTACACACTCCTGTGTACAGTAAAGGCTTCCCTCAAGCCTCTGGGTGTCAGAGCTTTCTCCTTAGCTCTGGTGCTCCAAATATCCAGAAAGCAAACCACGACCACTGATTACCTGTAGAGACAGGCTTTTTAAAGGCCTGGTCAAACCTGGACCTGGAACGTGGGAACAGCCACTGACCCAACTGCAGCCGTTCCGGAAAAAGCCAGCCCATAATGGCTGGGCATCAGCTGTACTAGGTATAGGTGACAGCAACTTAGGGCGACATGTCCCAACACGCCAATGCCAGTTTATTGGTCCATTTTGCGCCAAAACCACTTTTGACGCCATATTCTTGTTGTAAATGGACTGTCGTACACCAAAACTAGGTGCATTATACGGCGAGCATGATATTTTGTAATGCGCCTAAATATGATGCACTGTGCGCCCCCATCGTGCAATGCGCCTATTGAGGCGCATTACATATGTTATGCGCCTCCGTCGGGCAATGTGCTGTGATAGGCGCATTACATATACTACCAATGATATGCTATGCGCCGTGAATTGCACAATGCGCCTTTTCTGATGTGATGCGCTTTTTTGGTGCAATGCGCCTTTTTAGGCGCATTAAGTTTTCTATGCAATGTATACCTGACGCCAGTTTTTAGAAAGTATCGGACTTTCAGGCGAACTTTACACTGATTTAATGCGCCTAAAACTGCCATGGATACAGGAATACACTTTTTGGAATATCGCCCTTAGTGTTGCTGACAGACAACAACTGGCTTCCCCCACTGAGACCAGGCCCTCAGAGACATGTTCCTAGCAGATGACCTGCTGAACCTAGTGGCAGAACCATGCAACTACCTAAGGTCACTCTGCCACAATATATATATAGTCTAGTCAAGTATGTTGCTTCTGAGCTTTGTCATAACGGTAAGATATACAGAATACTTTATCAATACCACTTCTTCTTCGCATAATATACATATATATATACAAACATGGAAGAGAGAAACATAGACCGCACATCCTTACACTATACGTTTATCTAATGCTTCTCAGCAAAACTATATAAAAAACGAACAGGAGGTTCTTAGTATACTTTTTGCGCACAACGTATAGGCCCACTTGCCACGTCGCGGCGACCTCTATTAAGTGGGTCCCTACGCTAAATGGGCCTATACGTTTTTTTCAATAGGTATACTAAGAACCTCCTGTTCGTTTTTTATATAGTTTTGCTGAGAAGCATTAGATAAACGTATAGTGTAAGGATGTGCGGTCTATGTTTCTCTCTTCCATGTTTGTATACATAGGTTCTTTTCTTTGCACACATGGATCAGCACTCCTCCCCATTTGGCCCAGGTGTTTTTAATTAGCAGTAGTCTGTATAAGGGTTAATGCCCTGTTTCTTGCAGTCTGTATGCAGGGAGCCCTGGGAAGGTGAGCAGTGTCTACCTTTCCTTTTGTGGTGGTGGTGCTGTGTGGCGGCCATTGCTGCTGTGATGCTGTGCTGGTGGGGTGGTGCGGTCCAGAGCCGGGGGGCTAGGTTTGGCAGCAGTGGTGCTGTTGGGCCACTGGGCAGTGCCCCTCATCTGTGTGGTTTTTGCTGCGGTGGTGGCCGCCATGCAGCGTTACCCCCATTTAGCGTAGGGACCCACTTAATAGAGGTCGCCGCGACGTGGCAAGTGGGCCTATACGTTTTGCGCAAAAAGTATACTAAGAACCTCCTGTTCGTTTTTTATATAGTTTTGCTGAGAAGCATTAGATAAACGTATAGTGTAAGGATGTGCGGTCTATGTTTCTCTCTTCCATGTTTGTAGACATATATATATGTATTCAATTTAGATACAAATTCAACTTAAAGGGGTTATCCTATTTTAGACAATGCTAGGATACGCCATCATTGTCTGATAGGTCCGGATCTCGTCGCTGAGACCTGCACTTATTTTCTAAAAGAGCCCTGAAACCTTCAAGCCTTACAGCCGAGCGTCACCACTCAGCTAACCTCAGAACTCCCATTTATGTCTTTGGGAGAGTCCCAACCACCTCTCTGTTGAGAACTGAGAGGTTTCGGGGCTCGTTTAGGAGATAGGTGCAGGTCCCACCTCTGGGGCCCGCACCTATCAGACATTGATGAAATATCATAGTGATATGCCATTAATGTCTGTAGTGAGTCAATCCCTTTAAAAACAATCCTACAGAACCTATCTTGTTCATAACCCAGGGACAGACTGTTTTACTTCTATCAGTCTTCATAAATTAACCGTTTATAAATTACCCAAATCTTTCTAATATAGAAACTGCACTAAAGGCACTACACAGTGTACCACGCACGCATTCATGTAGCATAGGTATCCACTGCTTCCTATCCTTTTAAAAATGAGCTAAACACTCAAGTTATTCGAGGCTCAAATCTAGAAAGACGATCAACAGAATCATTTCGAAACATCTGAACATGGTGTCTGTTGGTGAGGTGAGCATAAAACTAATTGGATGGCCTAAAAGAGAAAAAATTCTGTGTTGATCTTTTGGGAGAGAAAGAAAGTTCTCATGATTCTGGCCATAAAATGGCTCCTGCAAGAGGTGATCTTTAAAGCTAAAACTTGGAAATGACCTGAAAATCATATAGAAAGCACAATGGCTTCAAACGTACAAAAAGCTTGTGAGAAGAAAAGAACAACTGCAGACATTATGGGTAAGTACGCAGAAGGTGGGAAAATGACCAACTTAACAGTAATCGGCAAGTAACAGACTGACACAGCCTGAAAGAGAAGGAGTAGATATATTTAAAGAGAACAAGCCGACTCAAGTAATGTAATTTAAAAGAGATAAAAGTCTTCTGGTAGGACTGTCCTTTAAAAGGACACATGCCTTCGTTCAAATGTCAACCCCAATCCTAGAGAGGTCACCCCACTCAGGCGATAGTCTAATATACTCTCAAATTGTCGCAGTAGATTCCCACACGGATACACAGGGCTGGCAGAATTGTCTTTCATGCTGCAGTATAGCTCCCTAATACAATTACCTGGCAATGAGTCAGCTCAATGAGGTATACAAGCTGCAAGCCAGACAGACAGAAAAGCAGGATATAACTTAAAGGGGTTTTCCCAGGAGTACAAGCATTATTCACTAAATATATAAATGGGCAGCTTTACCAGTATCCCACCACTTATCACTACAGAACTATTAACAATTATGGGTCAGGTCCCTGCAGTCCCAACTCTGGTTCTCTGTGGCTGCAGTGTATACATGTAGTACATATTGTGTATGTTTATTGTAATGGAGAGAGGGCAAATATGTGTTAGGAGCTTATCTCCCGAGAGAACAAAGGTTTGTTGAAATCCAGCTTTTCTATCCTTTTTCCATGTTGGGGAACCCATCAGGTTCAACTAACTGTCACCTAATGCCTGACTTTAGTCTATGTTCACACATAATGGCAATAGTGCACTACAAGCAACAACAATACTGCACTGCAAAACCATGTGGCTGGATATGACTATTGAAATAGAATCAGAAGTTCTAACTATATAAAAGTTAATGCTTCCATAACGTAAAAGGGTTTTCCCATTTGGCTGATTCACAGAGTCTGCTCTTCACAGCCAGCTTCAGCCTCCTACTTCCTGTTTCTACAGCAGTGATTGACATTTCAGCTCTGCTATTTCTAGCTGAGCCTGTTAGAGAGACATTGGTGATCGATGGCTTTTAACAGCAAAGCTCTAAAGGGTTAAAATTTGTCAGTAAGAAACATAAACAAGTTCCTGTGCTGCTGATAAGACACAGTAGGGAGTGACCTCACCATCCCAGTCAGGGCTCTTGAGCAGAGAGAAGTGGTTGGTAATCTAGAAAAGCTTGTATATGAACGGCTCTAGCTGTGAAAGGAAGCAAAATTAGAACAGCAATGTATTTGGTAATAATCTTTCTTTACCTTTTCCTCCATGTATAGAGCTAATCATTGTGATGGGAATACCCCTTTCGACTGAACATTGTATATTCTAACTTTATCATTTAATTTCCCTGTCCATCCCATAGACTTGCTCTGGAGGTCCAGTTGCTCTGTGCTAACATAAATTATGCAGGAAAGTTATAAAGTGGTAAAGATTATTTCTCTAGTCCAGTTTTTGTATGTGTGGCCACCTAACCCAGAAAAGTTACAGGACAGAATATTAATATATTTCAGTACAATGTGGGCATGTAGGGTATATATGGGTAAAATTAAGGACATGTATTCCTGAAGAAGGAGACAATTATATACAGCTCTGGAAAAAATTAAGAGACCACTGCACAGTTTTCTAAAAATCAGCATCTCTACATGTCTGTCAGCCATTCCATTCCAATGTCAGTTGAATTCCAACCAAAGTGCACCTCATTCTACTTAATGTGCTGCTGATTAGGTGATCACCTGAACCAAATCTTATTTAATGAAGGAAAGTATAACAAACACTGCTGTGGTCTTCACAATTCTCTTGCAATAGGACAAGCTGGATGGCAAAACAAGTGCTAGGAATAGGCCAAAAGGAATTGGAATGTAAAAATCATGGTTATTCCACCAAATATTGATTTCTGAACTCTTCCTGACTTAAAACATTAGGCTATGTTCACATGGCTTATTGCTGGCATAATTGAGGGGACGAATTTCGCCCCGCAATTACTCCGGCTGCCGTGCAGCGGGGGCGGGGGGCCCCATAGACATGCATTATCCACGGCACATATCCAGCCGGGATAATGTGCATGTCACTTTCTCCCCCCTCGGCGAATTTGTCGAGCGGGGAGTAGAGACGGAATCCATAGTTCTTTATGAGAACTGTGGATTACCGTAATTCCTGGCACGGATTTCAGCTGTACTGCAGCGCAGTACGGCACGCAATACGGCTGAAGTCCGTGCCAGAAATAAGCCGTGTGAACGAGGCCTTATTGTTTCTAACTAAATATGAACTTTTTTCTTGTACATTATTTGAGGTCTGACAGCACTGCTTCCTTTTTATTATTTTGAAGATTTCTCATTTACTGCAAATAAATACAAACTTTTTTGCTTTGAATTCCGGAGACATGTTGTCAGTAGTTTATATAATAAAATAACAATGTACATTTTTCTCCAAAAAATTACCATTGAAGAGAAAAATCTGAGAAACTGAAAATTTTGCAATGGTCTCTTAATTTCTTCCAGAGCTGTATATTGACTGATTAGACCCAACATGTGGAAGGCAGAGAGGTTTGGGTCACAAAGAAGATGGAGCTCTATGAATAGAGACAGGTGGGTTGTATATTACTATAGTAAAGCTAAGACTCTAACCATCTGTACTCAGACTGGCAAAAGGGCTGTTACAATCGACTAAATGCTGCCTTTGATGTGGGTATTTGGAGGTACAATAATTATGCAATAATTATGTACAATTAAGTTCAGTTTCAGATCTACCTAGAGAAATCCTGAGCAATTGTATATGTGTTTAATTGGCTGCAGGAAGTTTATTTGCAAGTGACAATGATGTCATCTACGGTAAGAGGTATCAATCCCTTGTAAATTATTATAAAAAAAAAAAAAAAAAAAAATGGAACGATCTCATGTAAAAGTCAGATTTAGTTTGGTGTTGTTTTAGACCTCAAAGGATTCCAGAAGATTATATACATAAGTCTTCAACACTCTTCCATTTAATGTGCTGCAAATAAATACATGTAATCCAGGACTATTTCCACCTTAGAAATGTATGGCAGACCAAAGTATATTCCAAAATCGTCTGACAGATGTGGGTTTCATCTCTGAGACTAGCTCCAATCTGTAGATCTGTGATCCTCAACCCCCTGCTATGTCCAGTGAGGTGGACGCTAGTCTCTGTAGGGTGAATGGTGGGGTGGCCATGCATGTGGATGGCTCTATTTAACTCAATGGCATTTACATAAACAGCTGTTCATTCATCATACAGCAGGTGTGGGTTCCATAGATGGGGAGTGCATTTATCACACATTTATGACTAATCCTGTGGATATGTCATAAATGTCTTCTACTGAAACTGGAATGGCAAGCCAGAGGTTAGCTGTTTAGCCTTCATTTATAGAGGGCATTCACTAGTGAGGAGCCTGGGCTTAAAGTCCTTGTCTCTCTCCCTCACCCACATTTTCCCCACCCTTGGTTGAACTTGATGGACACGTGTCTTTTTTCAACCGTACTAACTATGTAACCGCAGAGAACCAGGGCCTGTATTGATGTGGCAGAAACTCCATGTAAATCTTTCAGAGTTTGTCTGTGTTCCTTCATGTCTATAGATTGTCTATGCCCCCTGGCAACCAATAGGTTAATCATATGGCTCCAGAAGAGAGAGACCTATTTAACATACCACTAACATGAGGTCAGCTACGGTCCTAGAAGGGATTAGC
This sequence comes from Phyllomedusa bahiana, assembly GCA_025379985.1. Taxonomy (NCBI): domain Eukaryota; kingdom Metazoa; phylum Chordata; class Amphibia; order Anura; family Hylidae; genus Phyllomedusa; species Phyllomedusa bahiana. Next base: position 121,878 of record JAODAL010003440.1, read on the forward strand.
CACTTAGGTTAACAGGGAAACACGACTCACAAGCTGCACACAACTGTGTCACTGATCTAGAAGAAGCTCTGGTGTCACTTTAATAGACACAAACATGACCAAAGTGTAACGTGACCTGTCCCCATATCAGACCCCTTTTTTAAAGGCCAATTTATACTGTTTTGGGGAAATAAAACCTTTTAAAATCTGATTTCTCCCCCCCCGGGAGGGGAAAAGGGCCCAGGAGCTATTTCGATTTCCCGACATGTAGAGGGGCACGCTCAAATTCGTCAGGTGGGAATTTTTCTCTTGGCATCCTCTTGGTTTTCCCCTCCTCCCCCGCCTGGTAAATCGGTCTTCATTTAAAACCCTCTCTCTTAGCCCTAAATGGAAATCAATTCTGCAAGTTTAGCAAATAGTTAATTACTCCACAAAGAGGATTGATCGGCCTTTGATCACCAGAAAGCTCTGTAGTGCTATTAGTCTCTTTCATCTTTTGGTTTTTAAACCAAAAGAAAAAAGGAACAAAAACAAAAATTAGGCTTCTTCTGTTATCCTACAAATATTTAATGACGGGATAATCTTCTAGAGGTGTGTTCAGGGATGTACGTTCCGACAGGAACCAGCTGCTTCTCATCCTGGAACCAGCAATGCTGGAGAGGAATAGATTTTTAACGCTTTCTTAGTCTTTATGTAGATGACATGAGCACGGGGGGAAATCGTTCGAATTGTATTTCCTTTGTAGATAACCGGGTTTTTTAACTTTTTGGGAGTGAAATTAGGGATCTTAAGAGCAAACACTGGCACGGATAGTCATTGCAAATGAAAGGAAAATAAAAATTGATTGCTTTTTTTTACTTTTCCTTTTAAATTAAAAACAGAGTAAAAAAACCCCACATTTTTTTAAAATTATAAAATGCTTAAATGAAGTCTCAAAGGCCAAACGTAAAAACCCTCGGGGGGACTAAATAAGGGACAGTATAAAATTTCTCAACATGGCCCTGCTGAAAGGCCACCTGACTCAGCATGTTGCCTTCCCACCCTTGGAAAACTTTTGCTTGAAATTGATCAAAGCATGGGCCCTGCGGGAAATTTTGGGTATGCCCTTTCCTATTCTTCACCAATCTCCGCACCCAAAAAACAAAAAACAAAACACTTGACACTTTTCTCTTGGGAGGCAATAGTAATAAGACAAAATCCAACAAGATCTGTTGCCCTTCAAGACTAGATGATTCAAAGGGTTTGTCTTATTGATGCAGCTTATACAGTAAAGCTCTCTGTTCGGGCTCATAGAGGGAGATCCATATGTTTTTATAGGGAATATGGATGGGGCATATCTCCATGAGTCAACTTCTTCAACCCTTTAATAACCCAGCCTTTTTTTTCTTTTTTTTTACTTTTTTTCAAATTTTTTGTATTGCGTTGACTTTATTGGGGTTGTATTTTTTTAAATATTGCGTAATAATTTTTGGGAAAAGACAAAAAGTGTTTGGGGGGGGCAAAGTAAAAAAAGCAGATACACCTTTTTTTTATTGGGGGTTTTTTTTTTTTTTAAGTTTATTGTGCGGTAAAAATTTAAATGTGACACCCTTTTATTCTACTGCCCATTTTTGATTTTGCAAATCCCAATTTATACAGTTTTTTTTTACATTTTTTTAAAATATTAAAATAAATGGGGCCCACTTTTAAAATTTTTAAATGCACATAGAATGCCCAAAATGTTCAATGGTTTTTCAGTATTTTTTTTGCAAAACCTTTTTAAATCCTAACATAGAGCTTAATGGAAAAATTTTCACAACAGGGGGCGGAGCCCTAAATTTTGGGCTAAAAATTTTTTAGGGGGTTAACAGTCCTCCTCTTTCATCCCTTTTTAACATTTTGACTTTCATGAAAACCAAAGGGACAAAAAACCTTCCAATTGATAACAGTAACCCACCCCCCCTTTGAAAGGCTTCAAGCAGGAGGCTCTCAACGAAATTTTCCCACTGCCCTTTGAGTGTCACAGAGGCCCTTTCAGCAGGTTACAAAAAAAGATACAGAGAGCTGGAAAAGCACAGAAAGGCAAAGAACGGTTCCTTTGGCCCCCCATCATACACTGATGACCGCTTCATTTTAAACAATGCCCTGCAAAACCCCGATGAGAAAAACCACACAACCCCAAAGAAGGGTTTTAAGGGAAGAAAGGGGGTTTAATCAAATGTCACCCCGCCCAAATTTGTAACCATTTACTTTAAAGTGTTTTTGCGTGCTAGATGACGGGCGGAAGGGTACCTGCCCAACAAAAACCAGGCAAAGGAATTTTCGTCTTGCATGGGCCGGGGAAAGCAATTTCCTGGACGAAGGGAAAACCAGGGGTTAAAGTGCTGTTCAGTGATAAAAGTCGTTTCCTTGAGCGGGAAAGATGGCTACTGGGAGAGGGGCCCGAATTGATTCAAAGAAGGGGAAAAATTTCGTTTAGAATTTCAGGAAAACTTGGGGTTCAAAACAAAGTCAAATTTTGGGGGGGTACTTCGGGGGGAAACGAAGGGGTTGGTTTTTTGATTGATAAAAGGGCCCTGCAAAAGCACATGGCGCTACAGGGGCCCAAAAGCATTTCGGGGAGGAAAAAGGGGCCCAAACCTGCAGGGACATTTTGCAGAGATAAAGCCAATAAGGGGACCCGGGTTTCCCCCCCTGTGCGTCCCCGGGCTTAATAAAATTTCAGGGCGCGACCCCCGGGGAGCCACCCCCCCTTCACTGTGCTCACAGGGAAGGGGGCTCCCCGGGGGCTGATAGCTCTTACTAAAAGAATTGATTTTTTTAAAGTTTTTTCCCCTTTGGGGTGTTTCAGTTTTGTTCAGGGGGACTGTTCTTTTAATGTTCTATTTCTAATTTTTTGGGGTTTTGGATCTGAAATCCAGTGGGGTTTCCCTGAAACGGGCAAAATACATTAAATTTCCCAAAAGGGGGAAATTAAGCCATTTTCCTGTTGTTTTCTTTTAAAGGGAAAACCAGCTTTTTTTAAAAATACAAATCCACTTCATTTTGGGCTGCTAAATTTCTATTGCGAAATTTTCCCATCCAGGGCTTTTTTTTGGGGTTTGTGCTGCCCCCAAAGAAACCGTCTTTTTCCGCCAAAATATATAATTTTTTTCCTTTTGCCAAATTTTCCCCAAGCAAAGGTTTAATTAAAATTTAAATTCTTGTTGTGGGGGCGTAGAAAAAGAAATTTTGGTAACACCCTAAAAAAGTTACATTTTTTTCGGCTCAATTCTTTGGCGAAATTTTAAATCCAGGGGTTAATTAAGCGTTTTTTTGCTGGTGTGCTGACCCCAAGAAAAAGCTTTTTAAAAACGAAAAATATAAATTTTTTTTCCTGTACCCTTTAATTAAACCAAGAAAAGGGTTTAAATTAAACAACTGTATTTTGTTGTGTGGGTAAAAAACCCCAAAATTTTGAAAACACGTTTTACAAAGCTACTATTTTTTTGGCGGCTAAATTTTTTGGGCCCCCAAATTTAATCCGGGGGTTTTAATTAAGCGGTTGTTTTGCTGGTGTGCGGGAAAAAAAAAAAAACCCCCCCCCTTTTTTTTCAACCCCAAAAAAATTTTAAATTTTTCCTGTAGCCTAATTCACAAGAAAAGGTTTTTTACAACTGTTTTTCTCTTTTTTGTGTGGCGTAAAAAACACGCAATTGTAACACGTTTACAAAGTACTTTTTTGGGTTGGCGGCTCAATTTTTTGGGCGCAATTTAAATCCGGGGGTTTTAATTAAAAGCTTTGGGTTTTGTGGTTTTGTGCCCCCAAGGGAAACCGTCTTTTTCAACGCCAAAAATATAAAAAAATTTTTTCCTGTAGCCTAATTCACAAGAAAAGGGTTTAAATTTTACAATGTATCTCTTTTTGTGTGGCTAAAAAACACGCAATTGTAACACGCAAAAAAGTACTATTTTTTTCGGGTTTCCCCAAATTCTTTTTGGGGCCCCCAAAAACCCCCAAAAGGGAAAATTAAAAAATTTTTTCCGGGGTTCCCAAACCCCAAGGGGGGGGGGGGGGGGGGGGGGGGGGGTGGTAAAAAATTTTTTGGGGGGGGGGGGGGGGGAAAAGGGTTAATTACAACTGTATTCTTGTTGTGGGGCCGTAAAAAAACACGAAAATTTTGTAACAAGCTAAAAAGCTACTTTTTTGTGCGGCTCAATTCTTTGGCCCCAATTTACATCCAGGGGTTTAAATTTAACCCGGTTTTTTTTGTTTGGTGTGCTGCCCCCAAAAAACCGTTTTTTTCAACGCCAAAAAATATAAAAATTTTTTCCCTGTAGCCAAAATTCAAAAAAAAAAAGGTTTAAATTTAAAATTTTGGTATCTCTTGTTTTTGGTGGCTGGGAAAACACCCAATTTTTAACACGCTACAAAGCTACATTTTGTGCGGCTCAATTTCTTTGGCGAAAATTTAAAATCCGGGGGGTTAAATTTAACGTTGTTTTGGGTGTGCTGAAAAAAATTTAAACCGTCTTTTTCAAGGGCCAAAAAATAAAAAATTTTTCCTTAGCCAAAATTCACAAGAAAAGGTTTAAATTACAACTGTATCTCTTGTTGAGTGGCGTAGAAAACACGCAATTGAAAAACGCTACAAAGCTACTATTTTGTGCGGCTAAAATTCTTTGGCGCAATTTACATCGGGGGTTAATTAAGGGTTTTTTTTGTGGTTTTGTGACAAAAATAAACCGTTTTTTTTTCAACCCCCAAAATATAAAAATTTTTCCCTGTGGGCCTGTTTCATGTCCCAAAGGGTTTTTAATTTAAACCCTTTTGTGCTTTTACTTTTAGAAAAACCCACACAGTTTTTTTTAAACGACACATAAAATTTTTAATTTTTTCCCCGGGCCCATTTGTGGAGCGAAATTTTATATAAAAAGGGTTACCCAAGTTTTGGTTCCCGGGGTTCATTTGGAGTCAAAAACAGGGTGTAAAATTTACCCATTTTTCAGATATATCTTTAAAACAGTGCTGTACTTTTTTAGAACAAACAGTAGTAAGACAGAGAGGTGGCGGGTTTTGCACCTGCGATTTTGGCAGTGGCAAAAAACATTTTGGGGAACGGGGCCCATGCCCAAAAAAACACAGCAAGGGGGAACTCGCAGCGGGGGGGCACTCGGTGGGGCCAAACTGCCGTGCCCATCTAGCGCCCGGTGTGTTTTTTTTAGAAACCCCAAGGGTTCTTGTTTGGTTAAATTGGGTCATCCTTTTCCCTCCCAAAATGACATTGAAACCGGGGGGGGGTTTTTCAGCGGCCCTCCCCTGTCCTAGCCCCCTCTTTTCCCTCCGGTTCCTCCCCCCAAGATCTACTTTTGGGGGTCTGGGCTCAGCGCCACTATTTTAGCGAGGATAAACCCAATTTGAGGAGGGCAGCCCAGCAGCTCCCTTGGCAGGGGAAGAAATGGGGCCAATATGCCTGCTTCTTGCAGTAGGCGGCAAAGTATAGATTTGGAAGTGGCTTTGGGAGGTCATGTTGTGGGGGTTAAAGTGGGCATCCCAAAGGACCGGTGATTGAGGACAGAAAATTGACGATGAAAAACAAATAGATGATGAGTAGCCGCCCCGCATTTGGGACCCGGGGGTGGGGAAAAAGGGTTTTCTTTCTCGTCAGGAAAGGGGGCGTCAGTTTGGGCGCCCAGGCAGCAGCGCAGCCAGAAAGGGGGTTTTGGGGGTGGCCGTGAGTCAGCAGGAAAAGCAGCATGTGGGCGGGAGCCAAGGGGCCACAGGGAAAAAACCCCGTTTCCAGGCCCAAAGGGAAAGTAGGGGCACGGGGGTTTCCAGCGGGGAAAACGGCGGCAGTATTTTCACTCAGTGGGGACCCCGTTGGGGGTTTAAAACCCGATACTCGGCGGTGTGGCAGTTCTTTGCTAAGACCCGGAGGGGGCCGAAAAGGGGTATATGTAGAATCTGTGGACAGAAAGTGAAGCGGGGCCCCAGGGAGCTAACTTTGGCACCACGGCCCTCGTCAAACATGCAGCTCACCACCCAAAGGGCCCCTGGGAAAAACTGGTCAGATGTGGTGGCCCCATCCGGCCCGCCCCCAGAAAACAGCACCCGCCCCAGCGCCCAGGGGCCCATCCCGGGGGCGCCAGTAAAGGGCTCCACCACCTCTGCAAAAAGGGAGCTGTTTTTTCCCCTTTAATCATCCCCCGGCCCAGATGCCCCCTGCCCCCTCGCTAAAATGGCCCCAGCAGGCGTTCAGGGGAGGCGATTGAAAAAGAGACAAAGAAAATCCCGCCCAAAACCCAATCCAAAATTTGCAGCAGCTAAACCTTTACTCCTGCCCCAAGTTTTTTTGGATTTGCAGCCCCCCCCCCCTTTCCCCAAATGGGGGACTCTAAACCGTTGGGAAAACAAATTGGCTTTTGCCGACCGAGAGGGAGATTTTCCAAGCCGAAAATTTTTTTTTAAAAAAAAGGAAAAGTACCAGCACTTCATAAATATGTAAACAAAAGGGTGGGTAAATTTCCCTTGAGCTTATCGGTTTTTTTCCAAGGGCAGGAGCCGCGGATTTCGGAGCTGTAACAAAACGGTAAAGGGGCCAGAAACATGTCCTTTCCGGCCCCTTTGGGGTGAATGTGTTTCCCCACCCCAGGAAACACCAACAACTTGGACGGGAAAACGCCGTTTTCTCCTCCACTTTTGCCCAAAACTACTGCCCCTGCCCCAAAATGTCCGCCCCCCCTCCTCCTCCACCCCCCAACCCCCTTTCAGCCTCCAAAAGAAACTGCTCCATCATACCAAAATTGGTAGGGCACAGCGGTGTCACGCAGTTTACCCCTGGCTTGCCTTTTTCCAACGAAATCCCCACAGGGGAGGATCTGCTCCGGTCATGCAGCAAAAAATTTGATGTGTGGCTTTCTCCCGCGCCAACTGCAAATCGAACCATTGGGGGACGGACAATTTGGGGGGAAAATTTGGTTTTTCCGCGCTCACCGAGGAAGGGTGGTTTCCCTGTGCCCTGGTGGGCACTTTTTTCAATCTGGTTTTTTGAAAAAAGGGTTTCCCGGGAAATCTTCCACCAATTTTTTCAGAACATTTTTAAAAAAGGCCAGGGAAAAATGTGCATGCAAATTTTTTCCATTTTGTACAAAGCCAGGAAAAACCCCCCTCGAGTTGGGAGCGGCAGAAAAAACCCCCCCCCAACACACTCTGATAAACGATGTTTCCCCCCCTGGGGAAATTTCCCGCCTGCACATGTTTGGACCCACCGTATGGGAAAAAGACAAAACCCTTTAAAGATTTTTTTGATGATCCAGGGAGACAGAAGTACTCCCCTGTGTTTAAATTTGGGTGTCAGCCCGTGGCAGCTCAAAGGCCCTGACCCCTTGCCGTTTTTGAGCCCCTCGAGGGGGCGACGTTATTTGTCAGTGCCGGACTAAAGGGGTGAAAAAAACATCATTCCACTGTTCATGTTCTGGGAAAAAGATGCTGAAAAATCTGTCTGGGCCACATGAGTCCGGTGGGGGGCTGAAATGGAGGAGGAGGGGGAGGACATTTTGGGGCAGAAAAAGGGATTGTCGGTGAAAAGAGTGGGTTTTCTAAACCCCGGTGACAAGAGGGGGAGGGGCAGCCCGGAGGAGGGGGGAAAGGAAAAGAGGAAGACAGGCAGATGACCCCCAAGGGACCGAGGCAGAAAACAGTGGAAAAGGAAAGGCCCGGGGGCCCCCCCGGTTCACTTGTGCAGATGGCCCCCAAACATGCTTTTTGGCCGGCTAGTACAGCCGAATAGTCAGCATTTGGCAGAGGGAAAACTTCTGGGGTCTACCACCCTTTTGGGCCCCGCACCGGGCCCAAAATGGGGGGGGGCCTTTTTTCCCCCAATTTGAGAGGGGAAAACAAACCCCAAATATATAGGGAAAATTTCCTTTCCCTAATCAGTTGGTTTCTGCCTATGGACGGCATCGTCCCCTCCTTGACAGGTCTGACCGGGGGGGTTTTCCTCAGTGCTCACGTCCTTTCTGCCGCGGGCCCGCTGGGGGGAAAGGTGGGGGGGGGGTTGGGGGCGTAAAAGCTTTCCCTCAGGTAACCTAAGTCCCGGGGTCCCCGAAAGACAGCTTCCTTCACCCCCCTAGGGGAGGGGGGGCCCGTCGGGCCCGCGCAGCGGGAGGCCCGGGCCCGGAAAAGCCCCCGAACCAAAAAGGTTGTGGCCTAATTTGGGCACAAAACCCGCCACCTCATTTAAAAAGATCCGCTGGGGGAAATGGGAGCAAAAATGGATGTGTGGCCGAACTTACCCCAGTTTTCATTTGGGGAAAAACTGTCCTGGGCCCCGGCCCAAATAGTGTGGCATCAGAGCGGGGGGGTTCAGTGCGGCGGGGGCCCCTCGTTTCCCCAAGGGGGAACCCGCTTGTCCCCGGGAAAAAGTGGAAAAGACTGGAAACCCTTTTTCAAAGATGAAAAACAGGCTGGGGTCGGCCAAAGGGTTTCCAAACACCAATGCCTTAGGCGTCAGGTTTTGGGTTAAAAACCCCGGTAAAACCCCTTTTTTGGATGCCGGGCCCCCCCCTGAAAGCCCCACATCTGCTGCCAGTTTCCCCACCCGCCCCACCAAAATCTTTACCAGGGGACTGGTATTGGGCCCCCCACCCCCAACACTCTGTCATTGGGGCCACTTATGACTTTATGCGCTGCTGCTGTTGCTGTTGCCGTGACATCCACACTGTGTCAATGGGGGCCAAATTGTCTGACCACATGCCCCCCGCTGTGGGTGCTGCCATTTTCCTCCAAAACGTGTAAATTTTGCCTGGGGCCGACCTCATGCTGCTGCCGCCCCCCTGACCTCCCTCTCATTTATTGTTTCCACTCCGTGGCTTTCCCCCCTGGTTTTTTTCCACCTCCAGAATGTCATTGTGCCACTGCTGATTCATTCTGCTGCTGTCGTGACCTCCCCCACTGTTTTGATTGGGGCCACTCTGTGGGGCCCAATAATGTTTTGGGGCCTCCAGAATTCCATTGTGCCCTGCCTGATCTCATCCCGTGGGTTTTTTTTCGTGCCTCCACACTGTATCTTGTGCCACTCTGTGGCCTAAAATGTTTTGCCGCCCCCAAATGTATTTTTTCCACTGCCTTACCTAAAACGGGTTGGGCCCCCGTTACCTCCCCAAATGTGTGAAAGTGCCCCCTTTTGGGCCCAATACTGTTTTTGCCCCCTCCGAATGTCCCTTTTGTCCAATGCCCGTTCTTCCCTACTGCTGCCCCCGTGACCCCCAAAAACACTGTTTGATTGTGCCACTCGTGGCCCAATACTGTTTTAAACCCCCCTCCAGAAAAGTCATTGTGCCGCTGCCCGATCTCATACTGCTTTCCGCCGTGACCTCCCCCACTGTGTGATTGTGCCATTTTGTGGCCTAATACTGTTTTTGGGGGCCGCCCCCGAATGTCTTTTTGCCACTGCATGACCTCCCTACTGCGCCGCCGTTTACCTCCCAATGTTGATTGGCCACTCTGTGGCCCTAATTTTTCTTTTTGGAGGGGCCCCCTCCAGAAAGTCATTGTGCCACTGCCTGTTTTTCTTTCTGATCGCCATGGGCCCCCCACAAATATGTGATTGTGGCACCCCCGTGGCCTAATCTTTTTTTGCCGCTCCCGAATGTCATTTTTGCCACTGGCTGATCTCAACTGCTGCCGCCCCTGACCCCCACACTTTTTGAAATTTTGCCACTCTTGGCCCAATACCCATTTTTTCCGCCCCCAGAATGTATTTGCCACTGCCTATTCATATTGCTGCCTCTGTTCCTCCACACTGTGTGATTGTGCCAAATTTTGTGGCCCCAAAACTGTTTTGCCGCCTCCAGAAGTCCCTTTTTGCCAAATGCCTGATCTCTTTTGCTGCCCGGCTTTTACCTTTACACTGTTGATTGTGCCCCTCTGTGGCCTAATACTGTTTACCGCCTCCAGAATGTCATTGTGCCCCTGCCTGGGTCCATGCTGCTGTGTTGGGACCCCCCACACATGTATTTTATTGTGTCTTTAATTTTGGCCCAATACTATTTTGCCCCTCCAGGGAAAGTCATTTTTTGCCACTGGGCCCAAACCTCATACTGCTGCCGCCGGGGACCTCCTCCCAGCCCTTGTGCCACTCTGTTTGGGTTCCTCGTGTTTTTCCACCTTCAAATGTCATTGTGCCACTGCCTATTTATGCTGCTGCCCGTCGTGACCCTCCACACTTTTCATTGGCCCAAACTGTGGCCCCCAATTGTTGCCGCCCCCCAGAAAATTTATTGTGCCACTGCCTGACCTCATTTCTGCTGCCGGGCCTTTACCCCACACGTGGATTGTGCCACTCTTTGGTCCCAATTTCGGGTTTTTCCCCCTCCAGAATGTCATTGTGCCCCGGGCCCGATTCATACTGCTGCCGGCGGACCTCCACACTTGTGATTGTGCCACTTGTGGCCTAATCTGTTTTGACGCCTCCCGAAAGTCTTGTGCCCTGCCTGAAAATCATGCTGGGTGCCCGTTGTGACCCCCACACTGTAATTTATTGTTTCCAACCCCGGGCCTAAAAACTGTTTTTTTCCGTCCCCCCGAATGTCCCTTTTGCCCCTACCCGACCTCATCTGCTGGCCCCCCCCTGACCCCCTCTCCCGTCATTTTGCCCCTCTGGGCTTTCCCCGGGTTTTTTGCCACCTTTAGAAAGTCATTGTGCCACGCTGATCTCATGCTGCTGCTTTTCTGACCTCCACACTGTTTCATTGTGCCACCCCGTGGCCTAACTGTTTTTGGCCCCCTCCAAAAAATGTCATTGTGCCACTGGGGCCCCGGGCCCTCATACTGGGTGCCCCCGTGCCTCCACACTGGTTATTGGCCACTCTGGGCCTAATACTGTTTTTTGCCCGGGCCCCCAGAAAGTCTTTTTGCCACTGCCCCGATCTCATACTGCTGGGCCCCTGTGACCTCCAAAAAATGTGTGATTTGTTTCCACTCTGGGGCCTAAAACTGTTTTGCCCCCTCCAGAATTTCTTGTGCCACTGCATGACCCTTCGTTTTGCTGCTCCGTGACCTCCAAATTTTGTGATTGTGAAAAACCCCCTGTGGCCCAATACTGTTTTTTTCCGCCTCCAGAATGTCTTTTTGCCACTGCCCGTTTTCAAAACTGCTGCCGGCGGACCTCCACACTGTGTTATTGTGCCACTAGTGGGCCCAAAACTGTTTACCGCCCTCCAGAATGTAAATTTTGCCCCTCGCCTGACCTTTATACTGCCTCCGCCGTGACCCCCACACTGGTGGGGTTGTGCCACCTTTTTGGCCTATTACTGTTTTGAGCCCAGGGAAAGTCCCCCCCGTTTCCCAATCCTGAATTATCAAAACTTTCTGCCGGCAGTGACCCCCCACACTGGGGTTGTGTTGGTTTCCACCTCCCTTTTGGGCCCAATACTTGGTTTAAACCGCCTCCAGAAAAGTTTTTGGGCCCCTGCCCGATTCCCCTACTGCTGCCGCCATGAACCCCCCAACTGTTGTGATTGTGCCACTCTGTGGCCAAAAACTTTTTTGCCGCCTCCAGAATTTTCTTTGGGGCCCCTGCCTGGAAACCTTGCTGCTGTGTTTGTGACCTCCGCACTGTATCATTGTCCAATTTTGGGGGGCCTAATTTCTGGTTTTGCCGTCTCCAGAATGTCATTTGGCCACCCGCCCGACCCCATGCGGGTGTGGCTTTCCGCCGTCACCTTTTCCCACTCTGTCACTAATGTTGCCCCCTGAGCTCTCAGCTTGTTTTTTTTCCCCGCTTTCGCTGGGGATGACTTTATCAGGCTAAATTCCCGCTTGAGGGGTTTTTTTTTGGTCAGTTTTTGCCCCCCTTTTAATTGCCCCAAAGGGGAAATTTTAAAAAAAAAATGAAGCGGGGTTCTAAAAGCGGCGGCAGTCATCCCGCGTGTCATACCCAAAAAAAACATTGTATAAGACCAAAACCCAAACTCCCTCTGCATATTTAAACATGGCCCCAAACCCAAAGTTCTACAGGGACCCTGCAGGGTCTGTGCAAACCTGGAAAAGCTGCCTTTTTTAAAAGCGATTCGTCCCCCAAGTAATTCGGGTCAGACTTTATTTTTGTTTAGAAAAATTTTTGGGGAAGTGACCGAATTTGAATTTTTGGGGAAATTCGCCCCTCTCTAATGACTTACCAATGATAATGGCGCGTCAAGGAGGTTTCTTTTGCATCATCCAGGTAAAGGGGCCCCGGGTTTTGGTACTCTTGGCCCCGTTTTTTTTTTTTTTTCCACCCCCTGAAAAACACACTGATTTAAAAAAGTTACGAATTGGTGTCAACAAACCCTTTTAACAGTAAAACATTCCCTCGTTAAAGGGGTGAATCTACCCCTTTAAAAAATTTTGTGGCTGTTTTTTAAAATCTCAGGGGGGGAAATTTTTATTTATTTTCTTTGGGCTTAATCCCCGCAATTTTAAAGTGGTTTTTTAAATTAATAAATGTCATTGGACCGGGAGGACCTGCTGACAATTTAGTGTGTAAGGTGGCAGCCTAAATGTGCCCATGAGGATGCTCTGATGTTTTCCATCCTAAGAAATGAGAATTATTAGCACTGAGGAAATTGGGATTATCTGGTTTAAAATGCTTGGGGATTTTCCCCAATTTTTTTCTTTTTTACCTTTTTTTTGCACATTTTAAATTCCCCCTTTTTCTGTTTTCATACCTTTTTTAAAGGGTTTTTTCCATTTATTGGGCCCTATCATATTTTGGAAAAATTAAAACATTTTTCTTAAATTTTTTCTTAAAAAAAAAAACTTTTTGATACCTATCAAAATTGTTGTACTATTTGGACGATCTTTCTTTCTATTGCTTGGTATGCTAGGTTAGGATGTGCATCTGCAAGGGTACCTACAATAAGAAATTCTGTTTATTACCTTTCTTTTCCTAGGGATTTTAAACTATTTCAATAGTTTGTCTGTTTAAAATATCTAACTATTTTAATTCACACTGATCTTTAGCGGTTTGTTTTATGGTGGTTTACTTAGTGACGTGTTATGTGCTACAATTGTGTATCCTCTTTAGTTATGGGAAAATTTGAAAGAGAAAAAAAGAACAAAAGAGTGAACATTCACTATATCTTATTTACTATTTTGCCATAGGCAAATTTAAACTCTATTTTTCTCTATGTTGAATGAACTGATACTTAACTTTTAATTTTACCTATATTAAATCAATCAACACCTAAGTATTAAAATTAGCACCAATTTTCCTCTTAATTTCTCTCCTATTCTCTCCTATTTCCTATTGCCAAGTACCTTCAACTAGAAAATTAATCACTTGTCCTATTTTCTACCTTCAATAAAGGCATAGGTAGGTGACAAGGTCCCTCTATTCAGTGTATTGATCCTATCTCAAAAAATATCTAACTTGGACAAGATTCCCTAGTATATTGCGTCAATTCAAATATTCAAAAAGAGTCCCTCTGCAGCAGGACAAGGGTAAAAAAAAAGTGTCCGGACCGGACCTCTTTCCCCTGATGACGACATTATGTTGGTGAAACATGTCGGAGAGGTCAAGCTACAAATTTTAATCTTGACACTTGTTTTCCCCTTTTCCCGCTGCAGAGGGACTCTTTTTGAATATTTGAATTGACCCAATATACTAGGGAACCTTGTCCGAGTTAGATATTTTTTTGAGATAGGATCAATACACTGTATATAGGAACTTTGTCACCTACCTATGGCTTTATTGAAGGTAGAAAATAGGACAAGTGATTCGTTTCCTAGCTGTAGGTACTTGGCAATAGGAAATTTAGAGAAATTAAGAAGAAAATTGGTGCTAATTTTAATACTTTAGTTATTGATTGTTTTAATATAGGTACAATTAAAAGTTAAGTATTAGTTTATTCAATATAGAGAAAAATAGAGTTTAAGTTTGCTTATGGCAAAATAGTAAATGTGCTACAATTGTGCCCATTTCTTTTGTGGCTATTTGTTAAGGGTGGGACTTACCCATACATATTGTATGGCTATTTTAAGATCTTATGCATCATAGGTTACTCTTTTGGGTTTAATCCTTTGCAGATTTTAGAAAGTTGGATATTGCTTTACAGCAGACCTGCACAACTTGGTAGTAGGGGGGTCCAGAATAACCTGGTATATAGATTGAGCAGGAACACCCCTAGACTTCCTGGTAACACATCTGAACAGCCTGGGAATGCCCCCAAACCATACAAGAATTCCCATTTAGGTGGAGTTAGTGAAGCCTCTTTGCAGTCGGGCTTTCAAGCCATCAAAAATTCTTTGTTGGGCCACAAGCAGCAGGTAGGCCAAATATTGTGCTGGCCAGTTTTACAGTCTGCTAATGCAGGCAAGATGAATGTCATTGTACTGGGAGAATCTGCTGACAATTTATTGTGTATGAGGGAAGCCTAAATGTACCCATGGGGGTTACCCTGATATTTTCCATCCTAGTAAATGTGGATCATGCAGGTTAGATTTTAGTATGGACAATACTTTGTTATCATGGGGGATAATACCAGCTGTGTAGCACCTTTTATAAATATACATACCCAGACAATCCAAGACTGCGTGTTTATAGGCGCGATAGCTATGTTGTATGTATGGCCAGCTATGATGTGTCCGAAAATCACTAAAAACAACACATTTTTGAAAGATCCTAAACCATCTAATGGGATCTGTTGTCTGTGGTTATCATTGCCTGCTTAAAAATGTAGCAATCACTGGTGTCATAATCAGAGATAAATGTAAAGATTACAAAGTAAATAAAGCCATACATTGTTAATATTGCCTTAAGGGTTCCAAATGTTTAGGAATACTTCTAAGGGGCCGTTTACACGGCAGTGGACAAATTTGTCCGGTTTTGCCGCCGTCCCCACGGCCGCGGGGGGGACGGCTTTTCTCCGCGATGAGCGGAGAACAGCCTTCCCCCCTCCCATTGAGATGCACATGTTCCGTCTGGAAACCGGACGGAAGATTGTGCATGTTCAATGTTTTGTCGCCGGTCCGCCGGCGACAAAACCGCCGGGCAGAAAACCCGTGCAGTGGGGACTGCTGCACGGGTTTTCCATAGAGCACAATCGTGCTCATTTTCGGCTGGTTTTTCAGGCGGTCTGAAAAACCGCAAACCGACTGAAAAACCGGCCAAAAACCCGTGCAGTGGGGATATGCCCTAAGAGTATGTTCACATGCCGCATTTGCGGGGCGTACTTCGGTACTTAATTGCACTGCAATGTGCCCGAGGGAAGCCTCACAAATACAGTAAAATCATAGCACTCATTGAGTGCTATGTTAAACCTGCATATTCCCCGCTGCACAGTATGCACCCATAAAAAGAAGTTATATGTCACTTCTTTCAGGCGATTATGTGCCGTGAAAAATGATAGTGATAGGAAGCCGGGCCATAGCGCCGTTGAAAGTATGTAATACTTTGTGTGAGCATACCCTAAGGCTATGTTCACACGGCTTAAAATGGGACGTATTTCAGTCTGTAATTACGCGCCGGAGTGCGCTAATTACGGCTGGAATACGTCCCAGTCATTACGGTAATCCACAGTTCTCATAGAGAACTATGGATTACGTCTCCTCTCCTGGCTTGGCGAATACGCCGAGGGGGAGATAAGAGACATGTGAATTACCAGCGGCGTATACGCGCCGCTGATAATGAATGTCTATGGGCCGGCAAGGTACCGGCCCCCCGCTTCCACCCCCACTCCCGCCCCGCCCCCGTCCACATGCCGTAATAAGCCATGTGAACATAGCCTAACTGTACATATCAATTTAATGGGAGACTAAAATACCCAATCATTTTTATGTAAAAGGTGAATACGACTCCGAAGTTCATATATCATTGTCTGTCCTGTCATTTGTTTTTTTTAAAAATTTTAATCAATTTATGTATGTTAAGGATTAAAACAAAAAATGACCAGATCTGTGTTTTTTATTAATCATTTTACACTAAATACATTATAAATTTTTTCCATGTCCTTGACTGTGGAAGTTGTGGCCACCATGGAGAATTTCAGTGTTGGACAATTGGAAATGCATTGAATAAGTGACCCGAGGAAAATGTAAATCAGACCCTGTTAGGAAGTATAAGGTTTGAAGCTTTATTACTCTGCATTTAGAAAACATAGTATAACACAGCACAAGTGGCTTTGTGCCTTGCATAGATCGAGTCAATAATATCCCCGGTGACAGGTCACACAGCAGTCCCTGACTGGTGTTCTCAAGTGCAGTTGACCAAAGCAGACCAAGCAAAAAGGCTTTTATGATGGAGCCAAATCTGCATATGTGATGAGCAGATGTCAGATAATCTTATAAACTGCAGCTCTTTCCTGCCAGCCCCATTGAGTGTTAAATCTAAACTGACGGGGCCCAAACAAAGTAAAGAAACTTGTCAAACCGGAACCCCAAGAAAGGAGGCACCTCAGCATGCCTCTTCTCCACTACACAAAAACATCAAAGACTAAAAGGAATACTTCAGCATAAAAAACGTCAAACGCCTGTCTTGGAAATGTTTAATCCTCATGTTAAAGATGTCCCCAAAGGGGCTGAGATTCTGATTGCACATAATCTCTTTTGTGTCAATCACATAATTATTGGCAAACCTGCTCTCAGCACTTGAGGTTTTCTTTAACTACAGCTTCTGAGATCATTCAGTATCAGTTATTATACTCTACCCTGCCCCTCCAATAAGGTCAGTGGATCAACACAGACTGGAGGGAGCACATCAACTATCAATAGGCATCATGACTGCAATTTATTACAAAAACAGTTTCGTACATTTTATGTGGCGAAAGATCAAAAGTTGTTGGTTCTCAATTTAATAATATTTCAGGGATAATATGCTGAGTGTTTAGTGAAGCTGATATAGCTGATTGTGTCAGGGAATTGTGATGTTTCCCGCAATCAAAATTTTACTTGACATTAAGCAATAATCGGTATTCATCCTGATTCACAGGTTTCCTCTGACATGACTGCATTCACTGAAGACAGCCATTTTGGGATCTAAGCAATTATTGATCTTAACATTTAACTAGGCCCTGTGATAACAGTGTGAATCAAGCCAGTTGCTTTACTGATGTTCTCACTGGTGTAAGGATCGGCCTTGGGAGACCAAAAGGGTCCGAAACCTAGTTCCATAAAAGAAATCTGTCTGCTGACATTCCTAATGTAAGGTATGGCAGCTAGGCCCTTTCACACTAGACCTGTTCTCACGTATGTCATTTTAGGCTAGGTCCACACAGCAAAGTGAAAAAGTCATGCAAAATCTGACAGCATTTTCACTTTGCTGAACCGTGCTGCACAGTTTTAGTGCAAAAAACAACGTTTGGATTTCAGATTCCTGTTGGCCCAGTACGTTATGGCTGCAGGAATCCGACAGTGGACTGGAGGAATATACATGTTCTAGATTCTGACGGACATTTTTAGTTTTTGGTTTCGCTCAATAAAAAAATCTGTCCTGTATATTCTACAGCACAGATTTTCTATTGAAGGCTACACAGAACAGACCACGGAATCTGCTGAAAAAACAATCAAAATCCTAGTCTTAGATCAAATAAAGGAACAGATTTTGGCCCAAGAGAGGGGAAACGTTCCTTAATTTTTCACTAGCGAAAGTTTCCTTTTTGCCTCAAGTCATCATATAATCCTCATTTGATTAAGGGTATGTCTAGGATGTCAAGGATGTCGAGGATTTCTATTCCACATGGATTCCACCTTGAAATCCTAATTGAAAACGGTATTTTTGGCGCGCAGGTTTCAAGACCGATGCACGGTTCAAAACTTATACAGTATGCATCCAAAACATGTGTACGTGTATTGCATGTGGATTTTAATGGGCCATTTACACAAAATACAGGACAAATACGGCCGCAGGGGGACGGCTTTTCTCCGCGGTTTTCGGAGAAAAGCCCCTTCACATAGGCATGTTCATATTCCGTCCTATAACCGGACGGAAGAATGAACATGTTCTATGTTTTTTGGTCTGCCGGTGGTTTTTCAGTGGGGAGCACTGCACGGATTTCCGTGTAAAAGTTTTTCAGCCAGTTTGCAGCCGGTTTTCAAAACCGAGAACCAGCTGAAAAACCGTGCCGTGGGGACATGGCCTAATGCATCCAAAACTAATCGGCATGAGTTGTAGTCCAACTGCAAACCGCATGTGAAAGCAAATCACATCTTAATCCAAATGCAATATGCATTTAGTTTAGTAAAAAAGATTTAACAAAACCATGTTGGAGATAGCAAATCCTTGTGGATTCCATGCTTAAATTTTAATCTGTCATGTGAAGGTACACTTAAAAAGATGTACAGGAGATCATATCTTCTGTACATAATGTTTAAGGGGGCAAACCCTCAAATTTTCTGTTTACTTCTGAAAATCCAATCCATGTATGAAAACTGTCTAGGTCTAAGAATTTCCTTGTTGCCCATAGCAACCAATCAGAGCTCCCCTTTTATGTCATATAATGCTCTGACAAAATGAAAGGGGATCTCTGATTAGAGGTTCCAAGCCTGACACCTAGACAGTTTCCATACATGATGCCAATTGTCTGCACAGATTGAGATATCTAATGATGAACAGCTGCACAGAATAACATGATAAGCCATTAACTCTAGTTTTGAAGTAGTGTTGCTTTCTTCCAGAAACAGCAGTACACCTGTCTACGGGTTAAGGGTAGTATTTCAGAACAGCCCTAGTCTCTCTTTAAAGGAGTTGTCTCATTACAGACTTTCAGCCTACTTCAGTGTATCTGGCAGCATAGGATTTTTGAATTCAGGGGCATGCTTCTTGTCTGCCTCTTCTCCTCCCCCTTCCTCCCTCCCCTCAGCACACAAACAGCTCTCCTCCTCCAACTACAGTAACTTCTCTACAGCAGAGGGAGGGCGAGGGGGTTTGCTGCCAGAGTTAACCCTGTGTGTGCCTGCCTAGATCTGCTGCTCACTGCTGGATCAGCTGCACTGTGCGGCTGCTGTGGCCGAGCTCTTGCTGCTCCTCTCCACAGAGTCAGGAGACAGGAGAGGGCTGATCTATGAGTGTGGAGCCAGAGGTCTGTGAAGCTGTGTATGTTAATAGCAGAGCAGGGGGGGATGTAAAGGTTCCTATACCCCCTGCTTAGCATACAAATCTCCATGGACATCTCAAGCAACAACAAACAAACGATGTCAGAACAGACACAGGGCAGCTGTGAAGTGAGTTACTATAATCACCATGTGTCACTAATACAGCAGAGCAGGGAGGGATGTATCACTAATATAGCAGAGCAGGGAGGGATATGAAGCGTTCACATGTCCCCCTGATCTGTTCTATTAGTATAGTAAAAGCTCCACAGACAAATCATTATTATAGTAACACACTTCACTGCTGTCATATCCTACTGAACACAGATCAGCCTCATCTCTGCTCTCCTCAATCTGTGTAGAGAGCAAGAGGGAGCAGGCACACACAGAGTTAATCCAGGCAGCACAGCTACACAGACACAGAAGCCAGAGCCCTCCTCCTCCCCTCCCTACAGAAGCATACTGTGCGGGAGGGGCTCTGTGCTCTGACCTGTATTGAGAAGCTGATGAGTCACCAGCACTGACAGCCAGTGAGATAAAAATCAACAGGTCAGTGGCTATAGTGATTTGAGAAGCTGATGCACTCCTACTACCAGGGATAACTCAAAATCACTAGGACATTTGTAATGAATATATCTTGCAAAGCTGCTTGTTTTTTTTAAAGATCTTTTAATTAAAACCCAATCATTGTAGCGAGACAACCCCTTTAATGCAATCCATGGGTTGTGCAGTACCAGACACCACCCATGGAGCAGTGTGTCGCTGTTTCTGGAAGAAAGCAGCCACTAATCTTGGCTAAGCCCATAAGAACATGTGACAGGTAGTATGAGTAGTGGATGCTATGTGGTGGATCAAAGTGGTTTTGTAGAAACAAAAAAACAACCAAACCTAAGCCCACATATATCTGGAGACAGTAATACATTGGGAAACACTGCAGGTAATCAGAAGTGCCTTATTCTACCGCATGGGGAAAAATCTGTGACTGGCAGTGAAAGTGCAGGCAATGGCATGTAGGCCAATCAGAGGTTGACACTTGTCTGTATATGTCCAGCCTAGGTTTCAATTCCTGTTGGTGCTTCTGACACGCAGGAAACAGACAATAAATATAGATCAAAAATGGCAATTTAAAGGGGTTTTCCAAGACTTTTAAAAAACGTTCTACCACTTTCCACTGTGCTAAAATCAAAAATCAACCCATTCTTACCCATTTTACCAATCCCAATCCCAGCGCTGCCAGAGCTCCAGTCTTCCCGGTCGGGCTCCTCACATTGATGGATTACATGATGCAAAGTTTTATTTAATAAACCTTAAAAGTTAAACTAACTTCAATATTAGATACAATACACATATATACGCCTAGACATCCATGTATATAAATATAGAGCTAATAGACATCCATGTAATATATATTGAAGTGTACACTCACCGGCCACTTTATTAGGTACACCTGTCCAACTGCTTGTTAACACTTAATTTCTAATCAGCCAATCACATGGCGGCAACTCAGTGCATTTAGGCATGTAGACATGGTCAAGACAATCTCCTGCAGTTCAAACCGAGCATCAGTATGGGGAAGAAAGGTGATTTGAGTGCCTTTGAACGTGGCATGGTTGTTGGTGCCAGAAGGGCTGGTCTGAGTATTTCAGAAACTGCTGATCTCCTGGGATTTTCACGCACAACCATCTCTAGGGTTTACAGAGAATGGTCCGAAAAAGAAAAAACATCCAGTGAGCGGCAGTCCTGTGGGCGGAAATGCCTTGTTGATGCCAGAGGTCAAAGGAGAATGGGCAGACTGGTTCGAGCTGATAGAAAGGCAACAGTGACTCAAATAGCCACCCGTTACAACCAAGGTAGGCAGAAGAGCATCTCTGAACGCACAGTACGGCGAACTTTGAGGCAGATGGGCTACAGCAGCAGAAGACCACACCGGGTGCCACTCCTTTCAGCTAAGAACAGGAAACTGAGGCTCCAATTTGCCCAAGCTCATCGAAATTGGACAGTAGAAGATTGGAAAAACGTTGCCTGGTCTGATGAGTCTCGATTTCTGCTGCGACATTCGGATGGTAGGGTCAGAATTTGGCGTCAACAACATGAAAAGCATGGATCCATCCTGCCTTGTATCAACGGTTCAGGCTGGTGGTGGTGGTGTCATGGTGTGGGGAATATTTTCTTGGCACTCTTTGGGCCCCTTGGTACCAATTGAGCATCGTTGCAACACCTTGTTGAATCTATGCCACGAAGAATTGAGGCAGTTCTGAAAGCAAAAGGGGGTCCAACCCGTTACTAGCATGGTGTACCTAATAAAGTGGCCGGTAAGTGTATATTCCTTATGTGATAGGACGAATCATCGGGAGGTGGGACCGCCCTTTTTGGGGCGAATCTTCCGCCTACTGTTAGGGTTTAATAGGGATTGAAGGTTTGATATACTCCCTCTATTAGCTCTATGTTTATATGCATGGATGTCTAGGTATATATATGTGTATTGTATCTAATATTGAAGTTAGTTTACCTTTTAAGGTTTATTAAATAAAAGTTATATTTTAGGATTAAGGGTATTAGTGTCTCTGTGAATTTATACTTAGAATTAGGCCCTGAGGAATCAGTATTTTTCGGTGACATTTGGATTACATGATGCTGCAGCCAATCACTCTCCTCCATGGTCACGTGCTGTACACGCAGTCATGCGACTGATGAGGCCAGAGATTGGTTGTAACATCATGTGATCCATGTTTGTGATGTCATCAGTGAGGATCTCTGGCAGTGCTACAGTGGTGATGGGAGAGGTAAGTATGGGGTCATTTTTCCATTTTAGCAGAGTGGGAGGTGGTAGGGAGGTTTTTAAAAGTCTTGGAAAACCCTTTTAAAGTCATAAGGCAGTGAAAGGGTGATAATTTTGAATTTTTATCTAAAAGGTGGAGACTCCAAAGAGTGGCCATTTTAATTTTTTTAGGGCTGCATTGTTTATGCAATGTGATACTTCACTGAATTAAATTAGTGTAGTAGGTTTATCTGCAGTCCTATAGCAAACCATTGACAAAATACAAAAAAAATTCAAAGAAATCTACCCTGCTCTTCTGACAAGCTCAGCTCTGCTACAATGGTGCTTCTTCCATGTAACGGATGTGGTAGTGGATCTGGACCACCACAAGCGATGGTGTAAGCCACGCCAGAGAGCGGAGTCTAAGTTGGTCCGGTTTTCACCAGAGCCCGCCGCAAAGCGGGATGGACTTGCCGCGGCGGATTACTACCAGGTCGCTACCCCTGGCGTGACTTGCTTGCGGTGGCAGCCGAGGTGTTGCGCGGCACAGAATCGTGAAGCTTAGACATAGTCAGGGACAGGCGGTAAGGTCAGGACAGGCGGCAGAGATTCGTGGTCAAGGGACGGAGGCAGAAGGTACGGTACACAGTAGTCAGAACAAGACACTCTGGAACGCTTCCTCTCTAGTCACAGGGCACTATCGATTGAGCATGGTGCTAGGGAAGAGGCAGGGCTTAAATAGGGTCAGCGCCCGCAATCACCGGCGCACTGTCCCTTTAAATTTTCCTGAAGTGCCGCGTGCACGCACTAGGGGGCGCGCGCACACCCGGCCGGCAGCAGGAGCGCGCGCCGGGATGGAAACAGGAGCGTGGAAAGGTAAGTGGGACACAGAAGCGCCGGGGTGTCCGCAGCCCGAGCGTCAGGGATCGCACCGACACGGGGATCGCAGGGACACCCGTAACATTCCATATTCTGTCCTTATATATATGTGTTCAAATAAAAAAATTCTACATTTCCTTATATAAGCCATAACGTGTCAACCGTGAGCACGAATTGTTAGAAGAAGAAGATGAAAGTTGGAATACTGTGTTTCAATGCTGGAGATACATAAGTCTTTTATTGTCATAAATTATCTCCATTGTTTTGACCTCCTATTAAAATTACCTCCGATTTGCTGAAAATGATTATGCATTGTCAACACATCTATTTAAAGTTGAGAATTTGATCAATCTTTATCCCAAATTTTCTCTTAATTGGCTGAAAATGAATCCTGAAAGCATCTAGCAGAATACAAAAACATCTCTTGTAACAAAAAGGTAACAATCTAAATTAAGCCAATCATTATAGGTACATAGTAGGCAAGTAAACTATTTCCTAGTCCGGGAATGCCTCTCCATGTGTAAAAATAAAATGTACTGTCTGAGGAGACTTACAATGCGCTACTTACAATATACGGTTGTGTTCAAAATATTAGCAGTGTGTTCAGAAACATGAGCTAAGCACAAAATCTTTAGAATAGTTTTTATTTCCATGTATTGGGCACATTGTACGCTGTTTTCTAAATCAAAACATGATGAGAAATGTATAGAATTGTTACTTACTTTACAGAAAATAACAAAAAATGAACGTTGGGCTGTTCCAAAAAATAGCAGTGTCTGCATCTGTCTTTACAAACTCAAGATATGTGCTCTTTTTTTTTAGGATTTATCATTCCTGTGAATCTATAATCTAATATTTAGTTGTATAACCACAGTTTTTAAGAACTGCTTCACATCTATGTTGCAAAGAGTCAACCAAATCCTGGCACCTGTCAACTGTTATTCCAGCCCAGGATGCTTTGACTACATTCCACAATTTATTTTAATTTGTTAGCTTTGCCTCAGAAACAGCATTTTTGATGTCACCCCACAAGAGCTCTATCGGATTAAAGTCCAGGGATTGGGCTGCCCACTCCATAACCTCAATTTTGTCTGGAACCAAGATTTTGCTCATTTTCTGGCGAGTTTAGGGTCGTTGTCCTGTTGAAACACCCATTTCGAGGGCATTTCCTCCTCAGCGCAAGGCAACATGACCTCAACAAGTATTTTCATATATGCAAACTGGTCCATGATCCCTGGTCTGCAGTAAATAGGCCCGGCACCACAGTAAGAGAAACATGCCAATATCATTATGCTTGCACCACCATGCTTCACTGTCTTCAGAGTGGACTGTGGCTTGAATTCAGAGTTTAGGCTTAGTCTGACAAACTGTCTGCGGCCCTTGGACCATTTTACTTTCATCAGTCCACAAAATGTCTCTCCATTCTCTTTTGACCAGTTGATGTGTTCTTTGGCACATTGTATTCGCTTCCGCATGTCTTTTTTGTAATAGGGGGAGTTTGCGGGGACTTCTTGCTAATAGATTAGCTTCACACAGGCATCTTCTAACTGTCACAGGACTCACAGGTAACTTGAGACTGTTTTTGATCATCCTGGAGCTGATCATTGACTGAGCCTTTGCTATTCTGGCTATTGTTCGATCCATTCGAATGGTCGCCTTCCATTTTCTTCCACGTCTCTCTGGTTTTGCTTTCCATTTTGCATTAGACATCAATGTAGATGAACACTTGATCATTGTCTGTACTTCTTTATAAGTTTTATCCTCTCCAACTTTTTAATCAGAGTTCTCCGTTCTTCTGAAAAATGTCTCGAACTACCCATATTTCTCAGGCTTTGAAGGAGAAATGCATGCACAACATGTGCTGGCCTCGCCACCTGTTTCCCACCTGTTTCTTCACAGAATGATTGACCTCAGTAACTGAACTTCACACTGCTATTATTTTGAACACATCCCCTTTCAAATAATTATTCAAATACACAGACTCAAAAACATGCAGACCATGAATGCGGAGTCTGTTGGTTTTCTAAGAATCTACTGCACCAACTGGTAAATTGTTTGACATGTGGTAATATAATTTATAACAAAAACAGTGATTAATCTGGTTAGTCATATTGGACTGCTATTATTTTGAACTCAACTGTAAGCCTGTAGGACTTGTACCTTGATCATGCAACTTTTTTTTGTTTTCTTTTCTACTTCACAATAGAAATATATCATAATCTGATGGTCACTTCTCTTGTAAGCTTACATAACACAATGGTGGTCCTAGCCTAAGTTAAAGACACCTTTATAAAAGACATTAGGGCATGTCTCCACTGCACAGGTTTTCGGCCGGTTTTTCAGACGGTTTGTGGTTTTGCAGACTGCCTGAAAAACCAGCCGAAAATGAGCACAAGGGGCTCCTATGGAAAACCCATGCAGCAGTCCCCACTGCACGAGTTTTCCGCCCGGCGGTTTTTCCACCCGCGGGCCACCTGTAACTGATAATCAACATGCATATTCTTCCGTCCAGTTTTCGGACAGAATATGTGCATGTCAATGTGAAGGGGGAAAAGCCGCCCCCCCCCCCCCACAGCCATGTGCACGGCACAAAACCGGACAACTACCGGTCGGATAAACTGACCTATATTTGTCCATTGCCGTGGGGAAGCGCCCTTATTCTTAGAAGTGCTGCAAGTACCGAGTCATCATTCCCCAATAGTTATCTTAACAGTCCTTTATACAATTGTAATTAACTGGATTCTTCCTGTTCTATTTTTTTCAGAAGATATCTGCACTTCAAAATCTGAGTAAAATCTATTAAAAAAAACTGAAGAAAAAAAGCAATAAAGTAAGAAAACACAGGGGAATTAAAATACAAAAGAAGGACTGTTGGGAGTTAAAACGCTAGCCTTCTCCCCACCTTCTGTCATCCAGACTATCCATTTAGAATTGATTGCAATTATGCACCCTATAATTTCCATAGCATTTACAACCTTCAGTTTCACATAGACCTACACATATACTGTTCTTAAATCTGTTGCAAGAAATAGACCGAGGCCCAAGAGAAAAGAAATTTATAGGGCTGCAGTCAGTGTATTTGACAAGTCTCATGCTGTTGTCTTACAAAGAGAGCTCGGGTCCCCAAAAGGCACGTTTTAAGGGCATATGATAATGCAATTAAGTAATTGTTATGCAGTCACATAAAACTGTGCATAGCCCATGGTGCAAATCTACTTGTCATTATAATATTTGAAGACCAGCTGCTAATGACTGTGTTGCAGATCAATCTAAATTAGGAATTAATTCCAGAAAAAGGTGTGGCTTGGAGTGAAGCATTTTAGGGCAAAGCTATTTTTTATTGTCATGACTAAAAAAAAAATCGAAACTGTAACAAAATGCTTTAGACCGAGCTGTTACCTTTAAAATCAGTTTATAATTCAAGTACTAGGTTTATTTTCACCACTATGGAAATTGCTGCTGCAAGTAGTTGTGTCGGTGAATTCATTGAAGGGCCACAAAAAATATTACACTACAGGTTAGTTACTAGATTCCAGAGATGGCACGTTGATCCAGATATTTATTCTGATTGCCATTTTGGAGTCATGGAGGAATGCCCCCTCATGTGTGGCGTAAATGGCATATGCCTCATAGGAGGTATTGGTTTCCTCTGGATCAACACAGTAGTGTTAAAGGTTGAACTTTATGGGCTTTTAACTTTTTTTAAGCTTATCTACTATGGAACATTCATTGTCATAACAAGAATCCAATGAGTAGAGTAGAATATACTGAGTTGAGTTTATAAATGTTACAGAATTAATTTTTTTAAGCAATATGGAAATTTCATTTAGTACTAAAAAAGTTATTGAACAATACAAAACAATATTATTCTAATATGCATAGATAATAAACATACTAATATGCTTTCAACTACCCTAGAATGCCACATTGGATTATGGTCATGTGATTTGACAGTCTAATGTTTACTTCTGGTATTTCTTTTTATGGTCACATGGTCTTATTCAGGGCATGACGATGGGTAGGCAGAGGTAGGCAACAGACATTGATGGCATATCCTAGTGATATACCATCAATGCATAGGGAGACAATGCTGCCAAACAAGTATTTTCTTTGGGGGGGGCCTAATTTATGTATGTAAAGTTTGTAGTGTGTGTGAAATGGTCGGGGCTATAGGGGCGGGGTAATAGATAAAAAGGGGGCATTGGAATATAAATAGGGGGACAGGAAAAAAAATCACATGGGTGGAAAACTTGTCATTAACTGTAGCCACACATGCAGCGCTGATCGCAAATTGGAATAAGAAGAAAGGAAGAGATGTGGGTTGGATCATTGCAGCTGCTAGACACAATGATAAGATTTCACTTTCATTAATAGGAGGCTGTATTAACAGCTGTTTACACCAATATAGGTGTTCTGGTTACAAAGATTGCTTGGGAAGCCTGGGAGGGAGGTGACTATCACAGCTCTCCAGGCATGAGAACTGACCATTGGAGGAGGTCTGCAGAGCTGTGACAACCACTCCCTCCCACTGCTCACACTGAATGAAGAAGAGGACTGGGGAGGAAGCTGGAACAGGGAGGAGGTGTGATAAGGTCACCATCCTCAATGAGGGAAGACACGCCTAGTGGGAGGAAAGACCGACCACTGTATTTGAAATTCTAAGCCAGAGAAACTGCTCAGGTGTCTGCTAAATCTTGTAGTGAGAAAACCCCTTTAACTGCCCCTGTAATTGATGGTACATTAGGGTGATTGCAGCTTATATCAAGCAAAAACGCTAATGATAGCAAATTACTTTTTGTCCAGCACAGATTTTGTTCTTCTCTGCTGTGTTACTGATTCACTTTCCTACTTGGGTTTGTTTGTTTGTTACATGACTCCGGTCTACTCACTTAAATAGTGAACAGGACCCAATAGAGAGGTAACAATAGCGTAGGACCCACCTGCACTGAGGTCCCAGTGAAGTTCGGAGGTGGGTTTAAGCAGTTTTGGCCAAAAGTGTGAACTAAGAACCGCAAAAATTTTTCCATGTATCCTAGTTAGCAGTAATGCTTTTTCCAAAATTCCTATGTCCTTTTTGATAGTTTCTTTAGTCCATAGCGTGCCACTGTTTTTTGAATTTGAATACTTGTTAAATAGTGCTAGACATGGACATCTACAGTGCAAGGAAACTGTGGAAAAGGGCAAGAAGGGGTTGAAGAAATTGCCTGAAAAACAAAGGTGGGCTTTTTAAAGAGGGATGTGGAAGTCAGGAATCATAGGAGATACCATTGTCCAGCTTCTATTCACGTAGGACCACTACTTTTTGTCAGTGTTGAATGTAAACAACTGCACTGGTGCCTGCATTGGAAAGTGGAGGAAAGGCACAAAACCAAAAAAAGAATAAGACCGGGCAAGTATGTAAACAATATTAGAGCACATATAGCCCTTACTTTTTAATTCTTGAATACTTTGTTTAGGTAGTACTTAAACATAAACATAAACAACGTTATTAATACAAGAAAGAACATTTTTCTTTACGAAAGAGAAAAGTCGCATGCAGGTCATTAGGCACTCTACATGCAGCCTTATGTATGCAATGTGATTAGAGCTGTAAAGAGTTCTGTATTAGTGAAGGTTTTGTCAGTAGACAATGTGCCTCTGAAATGTTCTTTTATAAACTAAACTTGTACAGTTGACATGTAATAGCTCAGTGGCTTTTAAACGCCAATTTTCTAACTTTAATGTATACATATATATAAAACGTCATTCTATTTTACAGCACTGTATCCCTATTCACATCGGTCCTTGTTCCCATTGGGGTACACATTCTTAATTCCAGATTAACCTATTTATATGTTTTGGATTGTAGGGGAAACTAAGGCACCCAGGGGAAAATCAAGCAACCACAGGAAGAACATACAAACTCCTTGCAGATGTTGTTCCTTAGTGGAATTTGAAACGAAGACCTCAGCACTGCAAGGCAACAGTACTAACCACTGTGCGACTGGGCTGCCCCTCTTACCATGTTTCTGACCCAATATGATACCCAAACTAAAATTGGATTGCATAGGTTGAGATGATCTATTAGAAGTCACAAGTCACTAGGACAGACTACCTGATGATATCATAAGCCTTGTGACAGATTTCAAATTTCTTTCTTCCTTGAATTAAATCTTTTGCAGAAGTAACTGAGTTGGACCTTGTTTCACACATTGAATTTTAAGGTTACCATGCCCATAAGGAAATTGTATCTGCTAACAATTGAATGTGGATGTGGGAAAATGGTTGTAACTATAGCCATAGCAGCCATAGCAACATTTATTGGGCCCAAATGTGGAAGGGGTCTCACTAGGGAAGAAAAAAATTGTGGCTTTCTGCTCTCTGGCACAACTAGGGTCAGTCCACATGGCAGTGACAAAATAGCGGTCAGATTTTGTCTTAAGAATTTGGATGGTATTTTGTCCTCTTTTGGATGGTTTTGGGGGACGTTTCTGTCCGCTGTTTGTGGATTTGTCGTCCCCCTCAACCATTCAAACCAGACGATAAATTGTGCATGTTGAAAGTTTTTTGGAATGCCGGCGGTGTAAAAAAAAGTCCGACAGAAAATCCATTCAGCCTGGACTGCTGAACGGATTTTCTATTAAAGTCTATGTGGAAAGTTGCTGGTCGGTTTTCAGATGGTTCTCAAATCCGAAAACCATCTGAAAACCCAATCAAAAACCTTGCTGTGTGGACTGACCCCTACTGTTCTCTGATACATGGCAGTATTATTTATACCTATAATTATAAATCCTTATGATGCTGTTTTAGTTTATTGTCATTAGGTGGTGTGGCCCATCTCATTTTGCTACGTGGTCCTATGAAATCTAGTTAGACCCCTGCATGGGACGCTCATCTTTGCCCAACATCTGCCATTGGTGGAAATCAAGATCATGTATGCTGGGTTTCAGTATGTGACTCCTTGGTTTATCAGGGGGGCAAACACTCCAGAGGTGTCCTGTAGATTATTATTCCTACCATTCAGTGTCAGAAAAGGGGGCCTAGGACCCACAGGTGGAGTTGATTCTAGGGACCCACCAGTTGAGCTGTTTCTGGGCCCACCGGTGGAGTTTATTTTAGGGGTCCACCTACACTACTGTAAATGACTGTACATGCCTTCTATACTCGGCCTCTTCTTTTCTGTCTCTCTTTCTATGTTGTTTTGCCTCTTCTATGTTGTATATGCAGTTAAAAAACAACTCTAGGTCTACCATGCTCAGGAGGCCATAGGGGTGGGGGGTGGGTTTCATCTCTGCACCTGTGGGCCAGTCCAAGCCTCCTACCATTGTATGCAAATCAACATGAATAATTTGCTGATACAAAGGAAGCCAGCTAAGGTGTATGGACAGTTAAAAATAATGGCCATAACCCTGTCAAATGACAGCGTGTGCTGCCTATTTAGGGAAGGTCATATTCTGTTGCAGAAATACAGGAAAGCCCTTCCAAAAAAACCTTAGCAAATCAGCTTATCAACCTATTTCTGTAGACTGGAGGTTTCTGATATCCTGTGTTTAAATGCCTATTGCCAAAATGTTTAATCTGCACATATTCATCACCATCCAGTAATCTTTTGCCAATAGCTGTTTGATCATTAAAAAAAAAACTGTCTAACAAGACCTTCCTCTGATCAATACACATTCTGGCTGAATCTGTAATAGTGTCTTATCAAATTAGCAGCTACTGAAACAGCTCTATACAAAAATCAATCTCCTTCTGACCTTAAAATACAGACCAATTTTCACAGACATTAATATACTTGCTGCATGCACACATGTTTTTAGACACTTGTGGGAATGTGCGCACGCCAAAATAAACCGCAGACATATGCTGCCACAAAGTTATCAACGCAAGCAAAAAGCATAATAACTATACGTCATGGAACAGCAGATGTCCATATGACACCCAGATCTTATACAAGCTGTCACAACGTCTAATACTGCTGACAAATTGTAGACATGACAAGTTGTAGATCTTTCTAGTGCTGCAGACATGTATAGCAAGGGAAACATTATCAGTTTACAGTAAGAGACGCTACAACTTGGACTTGAAGCTGTGTCACATCTGCAGATTTACAGTGCCAGATTAACACAATATCATGCAAATTTGGTATGTAAGGTAAAAGAAACCATGAAATCATTGCCAGGAGGAGCTTTTAGAAACAGCCTGTTCTTTTACCCCTAGAATACCAAATAAAGTAAGGAGAAAAATTATGGAGAGTTGACCTCATTTATCAAATCCGTCTCCGTTGCCTGTAACACCCACATTTAAATCATTAAAAAGGAATATTTTATCTTAAAGGGGTTGTCCACCTCCTATAAAAATCATACTTAATAATAAATAATTTAAAAAAATAAAACTCAGTCAATAAAAAATTACCTTCCTCCGTTCCCCGGTTCCAACATTGTGTCTCCCTTGTCTTCTGTTACTTCTGAACGGGGACGTCACTGCTGCAGCCACTGATTGGCTGCAGCAGTCTCGTGCCTCTACTTTGTGTCACTGTTCAGAGCTGTTCACTTCATCACTGGTGATGTAAATTAGTGGCCCGTGAATCCCCAATCCATGTCTGCAGCAGTGACGTCCCCATTCAGACGTGACAGAATGGCAAAAGAGGAATGGGGAGACCCAGCACTGGAAGCAGGGATTGGAGGACGGTAAGTTGTTTTTATTTTTATTATTTTTTTAGGAGGTAGACAACCCCTTTTAAAGGGAATGTGTCATCAAAAAAGGACGTAGTGGTTAGCTCACAGTTTTAGGTTAAGCACAGTTTTAGGGCTGTGTGGTTATGTTTTTTTCATTTTCCATATCGCGTTCAGTCTTTTTTATTGATTCTTAAGTCGTGCAGTTTTCACTTTGGCCACTAACCCTAATAATAGTTTGACACTTCCTGGTCTGTAGAGGGAGATTTTCAGTGTCTTCTCATTATCAGTAAAAGCAAGCTCAAACTGAAAGGAGACACCAGCGTGTATAGATAACACAGAATCCACGAGTCACAAGAGGAGATGGTCACAGCTCCCCCTCTCACCTCCCTGCACAGTGATTTTTTCCCAGGTCACACAGCATTACTAGAAAACTTTCCTATAGAAGTCTATGGGACAGAATCAGTCTTAAGGCTCCAATGTGCATGAAGCTGCTGTAAAGTATCTCTCTGACTGCTGTTAAAGCAGTGCAAGCAAGAATGTCTTCCCCACAATCATATATAGATGGCCGAATTGAGATATCTACAATCAGGAAATAAAAACGACTAAGAGGGAAAGAATATGGATCAGGGACTTGATTTAATAAGTAAAAAAAAATTGCCGACATATTCCCTTTAATGCCTGATTGGATCACACATCTACAGAACAGAGGTCCATTTACCAGTTCTCTCTGCTCTTCCTGAAACTCACATAGACTTTACTGGAGAGGGCTGCCTAAATCATAAATGAGAATTTTTAACATAGTGCAGAATTACAGAAAAAGAATTACAGATTTCATAGACATCCACCAAAATAACATAAAAAAGCAAAGAAAATAATTGTGACATTTGTGCTATATAGCTCTATATGATAGTTAAAGGGGTTGTCTCATCTCAAAGTTTCATAGGATGCATGAATGAAATAATGCTGCTTTGCTCTGTCACTTCCTGGTTAAGCTGTCTGTAATTAGCATATGAGCTCTGCTCAGACTTCTGCTAATTAGATTAACTGAGAAGGTTCCCTGATCCTGACAGCAGGAGATTTAAGTAAACAGCAGTAATTACTTTCTTTTGTCTGAAACATCAGATAACAAACAAGCTCTCACTGACCAACCTGTGTGTCACTCCCTGCTATCAGATAGAACAAACAGCAGGAGGGGAGATGTACACAGGTCGGTCACTTGGGGAACCAGAGAGAGCCAGGAAGATGATAAAATCACTTATAGCGCCTAAACAAAAAAAAATTAACAACGCAATATATTACGAAAACATCTTCATTTAGTGTTCCCTACATTTTGAAAGCTGATCTTTGTAGAGAGACAACCCCTTTAAGGTTTGGTAGTATAATCCTGGCAGACGTTCATTTGGTGCTGGTGTTTGCCCTAGTCACGGACACAGATGGTTTATGCTTGATCACTATAGCTACAGACCTGTTCCATCTCTCATGATAGGCTGCCAGCACTGGTTGCTATAGCTACAGACCTGGCTTCTACTGCAGCCTAGTAGAAGCCAGTAAACATGCCGCTGAATTCAAAATGAAACCAAGAAAACAGGACTGAGGTAAGATGAATCAATGTAATGAGACAACCCCTTTGAAAGATCTTATCAGTAGTTTTAATGTGTTTATAATTTGTAAAACTGAAGCATTTTGGGTGACATCTATAAATTGGCTTGATCATTTTTTTTGGCATATATGGCTGGTTCTATCGATGTATGAACAGGTGTACGGCCAAACCTAGCGCAATGTGCGTCTGACGTCACATTTTAATATGTCAGTTTGGTGCGAAACTGCCATACAAAGTTTGCTGCATCACGCTATGTGCCAATTTTGAATCTAATGCGGCAAAAATGTTTGACATATAATACTTATGTTCATACTGTTGCATTATACACTCCTCTATATCTATTTAGAACAGGTGTGTCTGTGCCAATTTACAAAAATGGTGCATGCAAATCAATAGATGTCGCCTATAGATTTTAGAAAATTTAGGACTGGCAATCATACCGCTTCCAGAGAAGTAACCAGTAATTCGATTAGAATATATATAGCAATAAAAATATTAACTAAGAAAGGGGATAAGGTTAGGAATATAGTAAAAAAAATGTATGATAAAAGAAAATGTAACATGCTATAGTACAATATAAGTGACATGTAATCAGTCCTAAGACTTTCTTGATATAACTAGTAATAGACTGGCTGAGTATCAAAAAACAGCAGCTTGATTGTAACTTCATAGCAGAGTGCTTTGAAAATAAACAGATCACAAAATGCCCACCACCTGCTGGAACTGCATG
Organism: Phyllomedusa bahiana; assembly: GCA_025379985.1. Taxonomy (NCBI): domain Eukaryota; kingdom Metazoa; phylum Chordata; class Amphibia; order Anura; family Hylidae; genus Phyllomedusa; species Phyllomedusa bahiana. The sequence goes on from JAODAL010003440.1 coordinate 155,505, forward strand.
CGATCAGTGGTTATCTTTATGAAAACTTGGCAGCAAGAGTTTAAATTTTCCTGCAGTGCCACCACAGGGGAAGTTAACTGTTGCAACTGGCCCGTTGAAACCTATGGACTGTCTGGGCCACATGTATAATACTGTTTAGGTCTAAATCTCACTCTTTGCCCATAGTAACCTATGGGCAAAAAAGTGAGTTTTAGACCTAAACAGGTTCATACATGTGGCCCTCTGTGTATAATGCTGGATAGTTCCTCCAGAATCAGAGACCTCTTTGCAACCGCTTTCCATTTTTGAGTTAAGGATCCTGAAAGATGTCCTCTTTTAACTCTGCTTTAAAATAGTACATAAACTATGGTGCATTTTAAACCCTTTTAAGATATAACTAACATTGAAGCATCTCATATGTTATCCATTACATAAGAAAAGTCAGTAATACATTTACACCCATAAGATGTGATATTAATTGAGTTTTAACCAAAATGGTCACAAGGGAAAGTTAAGTTATAGAAGCTACAGCCAAGTCCGGGTTAATACTTTAAAACGGATCATCTTCTAAGTGAACAAATGGCCTCTAATTTCTCACAATAAAAAAAAAGAACAAAGATATCTATCTGATCATCTCTCGATCTATGATTAGGTAACAGAATTTGCTCCGACAGAGAGATGTCCTCAAGCATTGGAGATATTTTTATTGCTGTTAAATATCTGCTACTCCAATTGAATTTGTGACATCTAGAGTAAGTTCTTGACTCCCCCGAGACAGAACTGATCAACCTACAAGAGACAAGATCTGAATACTGATACTGGGGAAGAAGAAATCGGGGAAGGACATGTTGAAAACACAGAACGGCAAAGGCAAACAAGGGTCAAGAATAAGCCATAAATAAGATCCCACCGGATCGAAACACATAGGTGAGTTCAATGGACTTTTACATTTTTTTGTCTATGAATATGGCTGTGGTTGTTTTAACTATTTGCAATAAATGATGTGTTTTAATGAACTTTTGGCACAGAAATTTGGATTTCCTTTTCTTCCATTTCACTAAAAGTGAAATGTTCTTTTCAAGGGACAAAAATAGCCAGTCAACAAAGAATTAAGTAGAGTATTTAAAAAAATAAATAAATATTTGTCTTCATAAGTGAGTGTGGAAAAAAACATGGAAAAATAAAAAAAAACCTATGCATGAAAATTTTTTGACATGTGATCCTGGAAATCCATATTAGGTTCTTGACTTATCCTTTGTTGATTCACATAAAACAAAGGATTGAAAAAAGAAATACATTCCCATATTGGCTGTATAAATGGATAATAGAGAACAATTATCCTAGTCATACAATAATGCTAAGAACTTGAATTAAATTACTAGATATACAAAACTGTTGTCTGCTTTGGACAAATCCTACTTGTTAGAAGAGTACCTTGACAATAATTAGATCACAAGGTATCCTTCCGCTGGGACCCTAGTAGTTAGCTGTAATCTAAGAGAAACTTAATTTCTTTACAGCGTCCCCACAGGTGAAATTAAGAATTACAATGTCCATTCAAATTACTGGGTTGTCTGTGTAATATAAAAATAGGGTATCTAAACTGAGCAATTCTTTTAAGACAAAGACGATGTTGGAAATACAAGAGTTTGTGGTAGAACAACAAACATTCCTAGATTTTGACGAATAGTTTAAAGATCAAGGCTTTCTCGGAGAAACAAGAACAGACTGTAGAATAAAATTGACTTGGAGATGTGGTAGTACAGACTCTCAGGACTAGAAAGTAATAGCCTAAGACATCCACTGACATTAGATAATTGTTGGCTTTAATGGCCATTTCTGACTCATTTCCGTCAACCACTGGCTGAAATCTTAATTACAACAATCATTCATAAACAGAAATATGCCAAAAACAAGGTTAAATATTTTTTTCCCTAGTTCATGAGTACTTTTGTGCAGACTACAACAGACTGACCTGCAAAATGTGGATATGTACTTTTCATTGAATGAGGAATGTAGGGTATTAGCTGTCAAGGTAGAAATAAACATCAGACGCAGTAGAAATTCTTGCCTTTCTTAACAAAATTCCATCTCAGACACATTCCAGGCATTTCATTCTAACATGTGCTTAATTTGTATTTATTAAATTTTACTAGCAATACTTATAAAATGGTGAACATAGGTCAAAGTGTATAAGAAGAGCTAAAAGTCAATACCATATACAAAAGCCCACCTTTAAATGGAAGAACAGTAATAATGCACTAAAATAATTCCAAACAGTATAGGCCTTTATTGTAACAAAGGGTGAAGGTGGACACTATTATTGCTAAGAGCAGGAAGTAGATGCTCCTTATTTGAAGGATCTGGATTAATAGTGTAGAAATCTAAACACCAAAGGTGGCAACATACATTAAACAGAAGTAGACTGATCAACTATTAAGAGAACAATGATCTAGTGAATGATAGTTTCGCAGATGCACTTGAACGTATCTTAATCCATATTATCCAATACAGTAATTTAAACTACCTATGCATCTTCAATGACATTGGCAAAAGGATGAAGAAACTTTCACAGATATTTGTTGTCAGAATGATCATTTATGTAATTGTTGACTGTACTAGCGAATAGCGAATTAAAAATTTTGATTATTTTCCAATATCATCAGTCAACTAAAATGATTATTTCTTGTTAAATTTTACATTCATTTTGGTTGAAATTGTCCATTTTGATCTACTTTACAATAAGGCATTCTGCCATTTTTTACACATTGACATTATGGTAGACCTGTTTTGGGTTTTCCACTCTTTTCTGGCGTCAAATGCACCTAAGTGAGCCGGCTACAAAGTCTAATGCGCCTAACGAATGTGTTAGGCGCATTTTTCGTAACACTCGACACTTTGTAAGATGAGGGGGCGTTCTGGGGGTGTGTCGCACCACACTTTTATTATTAGACACATATATGAATGTGGTTTGGCAAAACTAGGCGCATTACTGCTCTGACAGGCAGACCTATTTCAATGTGCAGTGCCTGACCCTGAGGAGTCAAAGTGAAGCTAGATTTACTGTTGGGGAAAAAAAATGTCCAATATTTCTCAACTTACATCAATACAATAATAAAAAGCATAATAATTATCAAACTATATAACATTTAATTATTTAAATTTAATAAAAATGTTCTCATATAAAATGAATATAAAAATATATAATATCCCAAAAATATAAAAATATCTCCTATAAAATGTATTTCAAATTAAAAGAATCTAAATCTAAAACTAATTGTACATTAAATAACCCACTGATTATGTTGTTCAGATTTTTACATTTTAAATTTTTACTACATTAAATTTGAAATGTATTTTTGCTGCGTCACACCCTTTAATCTACATACAAGAGCCATCCCCCCCGCACACCCCAGGTATTGCTGGGACCTGTGGTCCACCAAGCAGGATCAGAACCATAGTTTCTAGTCACTGACATGCTATTCTAATGATTGTTCTTTTATTTCCAGCTTGTAGATACCTCCATTTTGGTTTCCTGCACCCGCCCACCTCCACAGGCTGTTATATCAATATAGCCTTTATACACGTTAGGCGCATTACTAATGCGCCTAAGTTCCGTAATGCGGCAAACACATAGGCGAAGCGCGTCGAACTTTAGACGACCATTTTTGAATCTTACAATTTTAAACCACTTTCGGGATGACATTCAGGCACATTATACAGCTAAAATGAGATTCGACAATTCACTCGAAGCGCCTTTCCTTCATACATGAGCTCCCTATAGATTTGAGCTAATTGATCCTTCCCCAAACGCAGTATGACCTTGTGACGTGCTGTGTTGGTAGATACAGGCTGATGTGCAGAACCAACCACGCATAAATTAATTGCTCAGGTATATGTCAAAAGATCCAATAATACCCCTAATGATGCACGATGAACACCGACCCCCCAGTAAAAACGTTCCGATCTCAGCACACCCAACCCAATTAAACATTTATCCCTAAAAGATATTGCCGATCCTGTCGCCCATCAACAGACCAGACTATCAAGAACCCCTCCACCACGATATTACTACAACCCACAAGCCCACTACCCAATTCCTCACCCCACGTTGGGCCTCCCATCTCAAACCATTCATCTATCCCGCCCCCCGGCCCATCTCCATACCCCGCGTATTATCTAAACTGCCACCTCTCATTCCACCAATACCCCATCATTATATTTATGCTCCAAGTTTCACTATACCCAGCGCCTCCCCCCCCTCCCACAGTAACGATACACCCACGCCAACAATCCTCTCCGAAATAATCCTACAATGGATACCGAGTACCCGTATCCCCTCCTGGTCAAGGACACTGCCTATCTGTTACTCATAGAGTACCTTAGAGAAACATTTACTTCCAACATCAAGCCCAGTAGCCTATCCGAACCTGTCGAAGACTAACTACATTAAAACACCATATTTCCGCATTTGCTGAGCAAACACTTCCCGCCCAACTAGAAACCCCAATTCGCCAACTCCACCCCCCCCAGAAACACCCCCCCGATTCTACCCAGCTCGCCGTCGTACAAAAAATGACCCCCATCCAGCATGGACGTACCCCCTTCCCCCAGTCCTAAAATGTACCCCCTCTAAAATCCTATCCTCACCGAAAAGCTGCAATACACCCCGCATAATCGACGCATTACGGTTGTTTTTTTTAGTCTGCTCCCCCAAATCATTCTACTAGACATCCTGCTCTTTGTCCCATTCCGTCCCCTTGCAGTGTAAGCGACGTCAGAGATGAAAGGAGTTTACTTAAAAGAGAGTGAGTACATCGAAATCCGTTTTACTGGGGGCCACTAACCGGCAGACCACCCGACATGCTGCGATGGAGAAACCTTCTCTATCCGACCTCAACACGTCCCATTCCCGCAACCTCACTGGCCCCACTGAACTGGAACCCACAAAGTACCGTATGTAATGAGACAATTTGTAGGTAGTTAATTTAAATCTCGATCCCATACTCTCTAGCCTCATACATCACCTGATCCCACCTGGTTACTCCGCATGTCCTCTCAATCACCATAACCTTTCCCACACCCTTTCTTTTTGATTTTAACTTTTTATTTTTTTGTCATCTAAAAAAGCTTTCAAAACAACCCTCCCGTCTTATTAATACCATAAAACCCTGCCGATACCCAGGTATCCTTCCCCCTCTCCCCCTATTGCTCTGGTCGCATTCTTCGCTATGATGTATTTAAATTCTAGCTCTCGCACCCCACCCTCCTCATCACTTCTCACATACCTTCAACAAACCTCCCCCTTAGAATACCCAAAACCAACAAACCCCCAGGCCCCTTATATCAAATCCGAACCCATTACCATCAACCCCCCTCCATCCCAACCCAACCCCACCATCCCAAACCCCTGCCTTCTAAGAACTCCCTATCCCTTCCTATTCAACCACCTCCTACACACCGCCAACCCTTCAGAAACCCCTACGCCAAACAACCCCGTCCAAATCTCACCACGCAAGTTCAAATGACCCCATACAAACCAGAGGCGTGGGGGAATGGGAGACACAAGGCAATCCTCCATCCGAAACTTAACAAAGTCATACCCATAAAAAACCAAATATGTTATCCTAGCCCACCCAAAGCATTAATACCGCAAACCCAAGTCCACCGGCTAAAAAACCCACCTTTCCAAACCGCACGGTCTAACAAAACGAACACACGACCGACCGACGGGTCCCCATAAAAAAACAAAAACCCTTCATATTGCGACCCACCACCTAATCCGTCATCCCAGAGTGTGCGATTCCCGCAGACTCCAACCGGGGGCAGGTGCCAGACACGAAGGTGCCTATGGCCACAGCCCACAGTCTCGCCGCAAGACCGTCATCAGTGAGTTTATGTGCCTCTAAATATACCGCACCCAACCCTCCCTGCGTAGATTCCCTACCAATGAACAAACACAAGACCAACCACCAAAACCCCTTCCAAAACCCCACCAAGTATCTCCCCCCGTTGTTTTGGACGCGTACCCACTATGTCCGAAACCATGTATAAGTCAGCGGGACCACACACTTTGTCCAGAGGGGATGTCTACTAAGAGGTTTTGCATGGGTTGACAAGGCAAAGTACCATAAACACATGGTCACCGATTAAGAGAATATCCCCCGGTATAATACCAATGATGTTCCAGACACCAGTAAGAACCGCTCCCGAAACCACTCTAACCAAAGGTCTTCCCTACCGCCCCACTGTCGAAATCAATCAAACTATAACCAAACTGTTGGGTTGGTGCTCCCGCATGATGTACCCACGCCTCAAGCGTACGATCCCCCGTTCCCCCCCTTAATCCCCCTTCTCATACACCCGACACTTCTCATTTCCAATACCCCCCCACTTCCCCCTTGCTCCCCCCTCCTAATCCTCCAGACCATACCATTACATGCCACCTACCTACCCATGCAGCAAAGGAGTCCTGTTTCCCGCCTACAATCTCATACATACCCACGTGTTGGGGCTCCAGAAATACCAGCCAGACCCACCGAGCCTATCATAACCCGCCCAAAAAACCCAAATATCCGCCCGCCATCTCTGCCCCAGCCCCACACAGTAAGTAACAGAGACCCCTCCCATTACAAACCGCCAGTACCCCGCCACAAACCATATTCCTCCACTTCCCACCTCTTCCACGACACGAAGACAACCGACACTAAGTCTGCTACGCCTACCCCCGCACCCAAGGTTGACCAGATGCCTCGTGGATTCCATACCACACATCCGTTTTTCATCGCCTCTTTCACAAATCCCCCCAGTACCCGCTCGCTCCCCCAACAGAAACATATCTCAAACTCCACGGCTCTCTCAATAACACGGTTCACGTGCATTCCCATCCAGGTAAAGACCCCGCCTGGCTTGCCCCCTTGCCCCAACATCCACCTCCATCCTAAACAGGCAGTGTGAATTGTCCTATATCAGAGATAAAAAAACTTTGAGATTCTGGTCCGCATGTTTAAGGCCAAAAAATGTAAGAAACAGCACATAACAAGGCTTCTATGGAGATTTCCATGTGTTTTTATTTGCCCTTTTTATTTTTGTTTGTTCAGTGTGTGCCACTGGTATGGAACTGTGTGCATATGTATATGTGCCGCAGCCCAAGCCAAGTGGCACCCAGGTTCCATGTTTTTTTCCTGAAATGTTTTTCTGTGCATAACTAAGGTTGAATTTGGCTCATATTTGCTTTTGAAAACTTATATAAGGAGAAGTAAGAATACCTCCATTTTGTGATTTCCTGCACCCGGCCCACCTCCATCAGGCTGTTATATCAATGCCCAAACTATGCTTTTGAAAGGTTGGTGCTTAGTTTTTAAATTTTTTCTCTCTTCTGCATTTTGGAGGGGCCATGTTTGGCACAGTGAAGTCTGAAGTGACCCAGTTGAGAGATGATATAGAGTAAGACAACCCAACTGATATTTCCATTATTAAGCCGGGTTGGCTTGAGCATTTATTTTGGCCAAAAACAACGGAACCAAGAATCTCAAAGTTTTTTTCATATAATTGTAGATAGCTATAAAAATGCTTCTTTGGAGAATTCCAAGTGGTTTTTTTTTTGCCCTTTTTTGGCCAGTGTGTGTGGCCCACGGTATTGGACTGGTGTGTCATGTATATGTGACCGCATCATGCCAGTGGCACCACAGGTTCGCAGTTTATTTTTCCTAATGAAATTGTTTTTTCTGTGCAGAACAATACGTTGTATTTTCCGCATATTGTGCTTTTAAACTATATAAGGAGAAGTAGATACCTCCATTGTTTGGTTTCCTGCAACTGCGCCCACCTCCACAGGCTGTTTTTATCAATGCACTATGCTTTGAAAGGTTGGTGCTTTTTTTAAATTTTTTCTCTCTGCATTTGGAGTCCGTATTGGCGACAGTGGAGAGTCTGTAAGTGACCCAGGTGAAGAATAATATAAGAGTAGTGACCACCCAACTGAGATCCCGTTGAAAGCCGGGGGTGGCTTGAGCATTTTTTGGCCAAAAACATGCGGACCAAGAATCTCAAAGTTTTTCTCCATATATTGGTAGATAGCATAAAATGCTTTCATTGGAGATTTCCATGTGTTTTTTTTGCCCTTATAGCAGTGATTGACACATCAGCTCTGCTGTTCCTATCTATTCCTGTTACAATGACATGATTGCAGGAATTGTATAAACTGTAGTACACAAGGCTACAGTGCTCTGTAGGGTGAAAACTTGTCATTTACTTAGGTAAACAAACTCCAATGCTAGAGATAATACTCTGCAGGGTGTGACTCACCATGGGTGAAGCAATCAGATTAAAGACAGAGGAGAAAGAGGTGGGGAAAGGTGGTCGGTAACCAGAGAAACTTGTGTACATTAAGAGGAGATATAATCTTCTTTATTTTCTAAACAAAACAAAATCTAAACAGCAATGTGTTTGATAATGTTCTTCATTTACTTTTCCCTATATGCTAAAAGCTAATTATTATGATGCAAAAACCCCTTTATATCATAGCACTGCAAGATAACAGATACCAATCTGTTTATACCATCATGCACAAGGCCACACCCTGTTCTAGTATCTATTAAAGGGGTTTTCTCTCTACAAAGATTTCAACATGTAGGGAATGGTACATGAAGACTTTTTCTAAATACATTGATATTGCCTTGGTCCGGAGTTAAGAAGGATCTTATCTGCTATGAGTGCACAGAAGTTTCTCCGGTTACTGTCCTGCTCTTCCTTCCTGATTAGACATTGAACAGGGAGTGACATCACCAGGGTCGGAGAGGGCAGAGACTTTATTTCTAATAAGATTAGTTTGTTTCCAGATAAACACTTCTTGTAACACTTGCAGCTTTGTTTACACAGATTAAATCTCCTGCACTTATGTTACTGTAACGCTTAGCTAGTTAAAAGGGAGCTAATTATTCAATCATGCTATAAACCCCCAGTTTGAAGCAGTGTGAATCTGAAGCTGCCTGTGACTCTGTGACTCCATTTAAGGGGACACGTCCCCTGTATTAAGTATATTAAAGTTAAAAAGCCCATTTTGACATTTGAAATGCATGCTTGGCACACAATACAAGACTGCCCTTACGGGGTTAATTAGATATTTTATTCCCCAACTGCATGCTTTTTGGTACATTGCTGCCTCTACAGAAAAGAGGTTGGACCATTTTGGGGGCGTAGACATGTGGCACCTACTTTGCAAAAATATGTTAATTAATATGAAAAAAAATGTCCTATCCATTTTACCAGAGAATTTCAAATCCAAATACCTTTGTCAAAAACAAAGGAACTGGACGATGATTGAGGTTAGACATATGTGAGTAGTCCAAAAAGAAGAATGTAGAGAATCAGTTGTTGACGAACCCGACAACTAATTCTGAGCACAGACTATTTTTAATTCTGTTAATACTATTGTTTTAAACTATAAAAAAGGACCAGTCCATGTGTTGTTTGTTGCCCCGGGGTTGTGGGTTTTTGGGGTACAGTATCTCAAAAAAGTGAGTCACACCTAAATTTGTGAAAAAATTTTGATTATATCTTTTTATGGGACAATACTGAATATATGACACTTTGATCCAATGTAAAGTAGTAGTGTACAGCTTGTATAACAGTATAATTTGGTGTGCCCTCAAAATATCTTAACACAAAGCAATTAATGTCTAAACTACTAGAAACAAAAGTGAGTACACCCCTGAGTGAAAATGGGCAAATTGTGCCCAAAGTGTCAATATTTTATGTGGTCACTAGAGATGGGCGAATTTCCCCAAAATTCGGTTCGGTCATTTCGCGAATTTCCCGACAAAATTCTTTTCGGTCAAATTACTTGGGCCCGAATCACTTTAAAAAAAAGTTTTTTCCGGCGCCGACCCGCGGGTGCTGTAGAACGTTGTGCCATGCTTAAATATGCAGGGGGGAGTTTGGTTTTGGGTTTCTACATTGTTGGTTTTAGTATAAAACGCCATGATGCCGCGCTTTGAAATCGCTTCACTATAAATGCCCTGGGCATTATGGGGGCAAAACGCCCAAAAAAAATGAAGCGGGAAAACGTAGCCTGAAAAAGTCATGGAGCAAAAGTGGAAAAAAAACAAACTGAGAGCCAGGGGGAAAACATTAGGGGGGACAGAGTGTGGAGGGTCCGGCCAGCCACGCGCATGAGGTCAGACGTGGAAAATGAATTCTGGAAAGGGCAAAACAGTCCCAGGCCGCAGAGTGGCCACAATGCACAGTGTGGAGGTCACGGTGGCAGAGCATGAGGTCAGGCAGTGGCAAAATGACAAATTCGGGAGTGGAAAAAAAGGAGTAGCCAAAGAGGGGTAAAATGACACGTGTGGGGGACGGCAGGAGAAACAGCAGCAGAAGGCAAACAGTGGCACAATGAAAGTGGGGGGCAGGGCAGCAGCCACTCAGCAGCAGAGGTCAGAAAGTGGCACAATGACAAATTTGGAGGTGGCAAAAACAGGAGTAGGCCCACAGTGGGGAGGGACGGCAGCACCCACGGCAGCAGAAATGAGGTAAAAGTGGCACAAGGGACACAGTGTGGGGCAGACAGGGTCAACCCAGCGCATGAGGTCAGAGAGGGGCACAATGACTTTCAGGGGGCAAAATAGTATTAGGCCACAGAGCGGCACAATAAATGAGAGGGGAGGTCACGGCGGCAGCAGCATGAGGTCAGGCAGTGGCACATGACAGAGAGTGGAGGTATGAAGGAGCAACAGTGAGGTCGAGAGTGGCAAAATGACTTTGGAGGTGGCAAACGTCCCCGGGCCGCAGAGTGGCACAATGACACGTGTGGATGTCCGGAAAACAGCAACCGCAGGCTGAGCAATGGTGGCACAATGAAAGTGTTAGGTGGGTGGCAATACCAGCCCCTGGTAAAGGGTGGTGGCGAGGGAAAAGAAACATCAGCAGAGTGTGGCATCAGGCGGGTGGGGGCATCAGAATAGTGGCTGAGGGGGTAGTTTAAAACCAGGACTGCGCCTAAGGCATTGGTGTGTGGAAACCCGGGCCCCGTCCACGCCTGATTCATCTTGACAAGGTCGTCGTTAAAACTTTTCCCTGGACAAGGGGGTTTCCCCTTTTGGGGTAACATGGCCCCCGCCGCACTGAAACCCCCGCCCTGATGCCACATACTGGCGGGAGGACAGTTCTCCACTGAAAATGGAAGTTGCGGCCAAACATCCAGTTTGGCTGCCGTAGCCCAGGGATCTTTAACGGGGGTGGAGATGCTGTCAAGTAGGCCAAAAACTGTTGTTCGGGGAATGCCCATGTCCGCTGCTGTGCTGCTGGGACTCCCCCCTCACTAGGGGGTAAAGGGAAAGCGCTCATTAGGGGACTCCAGATTAGGTTAGCTATGGGGGGTATGCTCCTCCCCCCCCACCTTCCCCCAGCAGCCGGCAGTAGTCGTGAGGCTGGGGAAACCCCCGGTAGACCTGTCAGAGGAGGGACGATGCCGCAATAGGCAGGGCCAACTGTTCGGGGGATTTCCCTATAGTATTTGAGTTTGTTTCCCTCTAAATGCGGGGAAAAAGGTCCATTTGGACGGTGCGGGGGTCCAATAGGGTGGGGCCGGAAGTCACCCCCTTGTGGTGTGACTTTCGGCTGTCATACCCAGGCAAATAAGCATGCTGGGGGACATTGCACAGTGACCGAGGGGCCCCTGCCTCCATTTCCATTATATGCCACGGTGTTGGGGCATCGCCTGTCTTCTATTCCAACCACCTCCTCCAGTGGTCCTGTCTCTCCCCCTTTGAACCTGGGGGGTTTTAGAAAAATTTAAAGAAATTTGTTTGAATGCCCCTTTCCCCCTCCTATTTCGTCCCCCCCCGGATCATGTGGCCGAGATGTAGTGCCACATCTAGTCCCTGCCAGAAGTTTTTTCAGATCTTTTCCCAGGACATGAACGTGGAATGACGTTATTCTCAGTGTCCTGGCGCTGAAAAATAACGGGGCCCTTTTCCCGAATGGCCTCAAAAAAGCAGGTGTCCGATGAGCTGCCCGGGCTGACATAAAAGTTACCGGGGGAGTACTTCTGCTCCCTGGATCATCAAAAATCGAAAAGGGCCCCTTTTTGTTCATACAGTCGGCCCCAAACATGGGAGGGGGAATTCCCCAGGGGTGGAAACTCGCTTCAGAGCGTGTTGGGGGAGGCCGTTCTGCCGCTGCAATCGAGGAGGGGTTTGGCTTTGTAGAAGGGAAAAAGTGCATGCCGTTTCCGGGCCATTTTCAGAATGTTCAGAGATCGGTGGAGACTTCAGGAAACCTTTTTCAACCAGTTTTAAAACAGTGCCCCATGCAGGGGCATGGACCATCCTCCTGGTGCAGGCGGACCCATGTTCCTCCCATTGTGTCACCGGGTTCCCGATTTGCAGTTGGCGCGGGAAAGCCACACATATTTCTTGCTGCATGACGCGGAGCAGTTCCTCCCCTGTGTGATTCGACGCCGGGGAAAGTAGGTGTAGAACGCGTGACACCGCTGTGCCCTCCCACATGGGGTATGATGGGCGTATTGTGGGGCTGAGATGGTGGTGGTGGTGGAGGGGAGGAGGGGGGGCTTGGGCAGGAGCGAGTTTGACACGTGGAGGGAAAGCGGGTTTCCTGTCCAAGTTTTTGGGTTTGGGGTGGGCAGGAAGCACATTCACCAGTGGGCGTAAAGGAATTATGCCCGCCCGTAGTTCAGCCCCAGCGTCCGGCTGCCGTGTCCCTTGGGGAAAAAAACGAAAAGTCGGGATGACCCACTTTTTGTTCTCATATTTATGAAGTGCTGGTATCCCTTTTTTGGGAAAAAGGGGAAATTAGGGTTTGGAATCTCCCTGGCCGGCACAAACCCATTAGTTTCTAAAGGGTGCGGGTCCACCTTTTGGGAAAAGGGGGGGCTGCGGTACCAACAACTTGGACAGGAGCCGGTCAGCTGCGCCCCCTTTAGGTGGTTGGCGATTGTTGTCTTTTACAATCGTCTTGAACGACTGTGGCCCCTGAGTGGAGGCGGAGCTCGGGAAACGGGAGAGGATGTCAAAGAGAAACGCTCCCTTTCTGCAAGGGGGTGGAGCCTTGATGGCTGAAATGGCATGCGTGCCCTGGGGGCTGTGCTCCTGCACGGAGGATGGACCCCGAAAAATCTGAGCCCCGTTTTCCCAGGCCCCCGGTGGTGACGCTGATGGTTGCGCGGGCCCTTGTGCCAACGTTTGCTCCCCGGCCCCGCTTACTTTCGCCCCAGATTTACATATACCCCCTTTCGGCTCCTCCGGTGTCTTAGCAAAGAATGCCCACCCCGGTAGTGATTTTACGCCAAGTCCCCCACTGAGTGACTATGCCCCCGCTGCCCGCTGAGCCCCTGTGCCGCACTGTCTTGGACCCGGAAGCGGGTTTTCTACCCCCGGGGCCCCTTGGCTCCGACCTACCTGCTGTACCTGTGACTCACGGGGCCCCACAACCCACTTGTGGGGTGGGCCCCTGCCCGAGCGCAAGCTGCGCCCTTTTCCTGACGATGATGAAGCCCTTGCTTCACCCGGCTCCCAAGTGCGGGGCGGTACATCATCTTATTTTTGGGTTTTATCGTCACTATGTCCTCATCACGGTCTTGGGAAGCCGAGGCTGACCTTCACCAAGCCTCCCAGCCCTCTCCCATCTTATTTGCGCCTATGCAAGAAGCTGGGGGTTTGGCCCCCCTTTCTTCGCTGCAAGTGCTGCTGCTGCCCTCTCAAATTGTTCATTCGCTATTTGTGGGCTGGCCCCGACCACTAGTAGATCCCTGGCTGAGGGGAACTGGATGGGACAGAGGGGGTGGGGACAGGTGAGGGCCGCTGACCCGCTCCCGGGGGGGGCCAAATAAGTGTTGTGTTGAGGTTCCCACCCATCTTGGCGGGGGTTGTCGATGTCTCTGGGAGGAAGAGGATGCCTGTAACCAATCAAAAACCCTTGGGTTTTGAACAACCCGGCCCCTGATGACGCGGCAGTTTTTGGCCCCACCCAGTGACCCCTGTGGATCCCTTGCTGTCTGCGACCTGGGCCCCTTTTAGAAATGTTTGTGCACTGCCACTCGCGTTGCGAGCATGCCACCTCTCTGCTGACTACTGTTTTTCTAAAATGTTCAGACACGTTTGATGAAACATTGATAGATAAATATTCACCCGTTTTTGACCAAATGAACCCAGTAACAAGCTTGGGTAACCCCTTTGGGTATAAAAGCGCTCCAGAAATGGCCAGGAAAATTTATTGTTGTGTCGTTTACAAACCTGTGGTTTTACTAAAGTAAAAACACAAAAAAGGGTTAAATTAAACCCTTGTTGTGAAATTTGTACAAGAAAATGTTTTTTTCGGGTTAAAAAAAACGGTTTTTTTGTAGCACGCGCAAAACAAGTTAATTTTCCCTGGATGTAAATTGCGCAATTAAAAATTTAGCCCCCACAAACTAGTAGCTTTTTTTTCGTTTACAAAGGCGTATTTTTACGGGAAACAACAAGAGATAAAAAAAAATTTTAATTAACCTTTGCTTGTGAAATTTGGCTACCAAAAAAAAAAATTTTTTTTTGGGGGTTTAAAAAGCGGTTTATTTTTTTTCCCCCACGCAAAAACAACGCTTAATTAACCCCTGGGTGTAAATTGCGCAAAAAGAATTGAGCCCCACAATAGGCTTTTTAGGTGTTTCAATGGCGTATTTTTTACGCCCAAAAAACAGAGATAAAAATTTTAATTAACCTTTGTTGTGAATTGGCTACCAAAAAAAAAATATATATATTTTGGGGTTTAAAAAAACGGTTTGTTTTTTTTTCAGCAACAGCAAACAAGTTAATAACCGGATGTAAATTGCCAATAAATTAGCACCACAAAAAGTGCTTTGTAGGTTTACAATGGTGTATTTTTTACGCCACACAACAGAGATAAAATTTTTTTTAACCTTTGTTTGAATTAGGCTACCAAAAAAATTTTATTTGGGTTTTAAAAAAGACGGGGTTTTTTTTGTCAGCCACCCAAAAAAAACCGCTTAATTAACCCCGATGTAAAAATTTCGCAATAGAATTGAGCCACCCCAAATGTAGCTTGTAGGTGTTTCAATGGCGTATTTTTAGCCACACAAAAGAGAAAATTGTAATTAACCTTTGTTGTGAATTAGGCTACCAAAAAAAATATAATATTTGGCGTTGAAAAAAGACGGTTTATTTTTGTCACACAGCAGCAAAAAAACGCTTAATTAACCCTGGATGTAAAATTTCCAATAGAATTGAGCCCACAAAATAGTAGCTTTGTAGGTGTTACAATGGTGTATTTTCTACGCCCCAAAGAGATAAAATTTAATTAACCTTTGCTTGTGAATTTGGCTACCCAAAAAAAAAAAAATATTTGGTGTTTAAAAATACGTTTTATTTTTTTCAGCACACCCAGCAAAACAAAGCTTAATTAAAACCCTGGTTTTAAATTTCGCAATGAATTGAGCCACCCCAACTAGGCTTTGTAGGTGTTAAATGGCTTTTTCTACGCCACAACAAGAGATAAATTTTAATTAACCTTTGCTTGTGAATTAGGCTACAAAAAAAATTTTTATATTTGGCGTTTAAAAAGCGGTTTTTTTTGTCAGCACCCAGCAAAACAAAGCTTAAATTTTTAAACCCCCGGTGTAAAAAGCGCAAAGAATTGAGCCACCACAAATAGTAGCTTTGTAGCGTGTTCAATGGCTTTTTTTTACGCCACCACAAGAGAAAATTGAATTAAAAACCCTTTTTTGTGAATTTTGGGTACCAAAAAAATAATATATATTTGGGTTTTAAAAAGCGGTTTATTTTTGTCAGACACCAGAAAAAACGCTTAATTAACCCCGGAGTAAATTGGCAATGAATTTTAGAGCCCAAAAAGAAGTGGTATTTGTATTGTAAAAACGCTGTTTCTTTAAATGAAAAACAAAAAGGAATGGCTTAGATCCCCTTTTTGGGTATTGAAGTTATGCAGTGCAGTGGAGCCCAAAAGGTTTTTGATCCAATACCCCAAAAAAAAAAAAAAAAACAAATTCGAGAACCAGTTTGAGACAAGCGAGACACCCCACAAAAAACGCTGTTAAAAATCAGTTTTCAGAAAGCGCTTCCCCCCGCGCACCTTCCCTGTCAGTCAGTGGGGAGTGTGAGCTCCCAGCGGCGGCTGGGTCTTTATATAGGCGGTGCGTCACAGAATCCCCCGGTCTCGATTGGCTTCATCTCTGCAAATGTCCTGCAGGTAGCCCCTTTTCCTCCCGAGTGCTTTGCCCCATGTAGGCATGTGGCCCCAGCCCCTTTATCAATCAAAAACACACTTCGTTACCCGAAGTACCCAAAGTTCGACTTTGTTTTCCGAACCGAAGTTTTCCTGAAATTCTAAACGAATTCCCTTGTTAGAACGATTCGCCCTCTTAGTGGTCACCATTATTTTCCAGACTGCCTTAACTTCTTGGGCATGGAGTTTTTGAGCTTCACGGTTTTTAGGGCCCCTCGAATCCTTTCCACCCTCCTGACAACATCCTGAGGATGTTAGGACCTTGGTCTTCCACCCTTCCTTTGAGGGTTTCCCCCCAAAATGCTCAATGAGTTTTGTCTGGAGACATGTTGGTCAGTCCAGCACTTTTACTCTCATTTTCTTAGCAAGCCAGTGGTCGACTTTGAGGTATGTTTCGTGTCGTTTTCTGTTGGAATACTGCCCTGTGGCCTAATTTCTAAAAGAAGGGGATTGTTCTTGCTTAGTATTTCACGTAAAAGTTGGCATTTTTTGGTCCTCAATGAACCTGTTGCTCCCACGTCTGGCTGCCTCATGGGGCCTAAACCCATGATACTCCCACCCCTTTTTGATGTAGGAAAGACTATGTCTTTGTACCCCTCACTGGTTGCCGCCAAACACAATTGAAAACCCCCTAAAACCATTGGGGTTTAAACTTGGTCTCATAGCCCAAGGCATGGTTGCAGTTTTTAGGTCCTAGTCTGCTTGTTTTCTGCAAACTGTTTGTGGGCTGTCTTGTTCATTATCTTTAGAAGCATTCTGGGAAAACAACCATACAGACCAATTTGATACCATGTGTACGTTGTCTGAGACGATAAAAAGGGCCCACCCCCACCCTTTAACCTGCCGGGTGCTTCAGCACTAAAAGTCTATTTTGAAAAGACATATGGATATGACACTGAACACGTGCACTCAACTTCTTTGGTCGACCACGCCGAGGCCTGTTATGAGTGGAACCTGTCTTATTAAAGCACTGTATGGTCTTGGTCACCGTGCTGCAGTCGTTCGGGTGTTGGCAATTTCTTTACCCTAGTTTCTTTAGTAGGCAACTTCTATTTTTCAGATCCTTAGACAGTTCTTTCCCATGAACTATCATTGACGAGTATGAGAGAGTGTGAGAGCGATAAACCAAAATTTTAAAAAACTTGGGGCCCCACATGTATAACCCCGAGGGGTCGGGGCGCCCTTTCCCCAGTTTTCCGGCGGAACTGCGCCTGTTTATGTCGGGGCCGGAGGCGCTCATACTACAATGTAAGTTGCGCCCCTCGCCGTGTTTTTAGGCGCAGTGCGGGTCCGAGGGATGCGGCGCTGCGCCTAGATTCGGCGCCAGAGGTAGTGCGGTCATACAGCGGGAAAAAGTCCGCCGCGCCTGGCCTGTTTTTGGGCAGTCGGGGACCGAGGCGCGTGCGGCGCGGCGCCTAAGATTGCCGCCGGGTAGGCCTCAACATGGGGGGGGGAAAATTCCCCTGCCCCTCGCCGGTGTTGGGGCACAGTGGGGGACATGGGCGCAGTGGGGGGATTAGGCGCCGTGGGGACGCGCCAAAAAAACATTTCCCCATGCCAATAGAGGCGGCTATTTCTCCCTTTTTTTTTTTTTTTTTTGGAAAAAAAAAGGGGTGCACTGAACCGGCATCGCGCCGTGCGGATGAAGTATTAATAAAAAAATTTTTTTTTTTTAAAAAGTAAAACATTATCAGATAAAAAGCAGAACCCTTCTTTACAAATAAAGCAGTTAAAACCCGAACAAAGCGTTTTTCGCCAGGACCGGCCTACATAGGGAATTGCAATAGAGAGGGGAATTCCCGGGAAAAAACAGTAATTCAAATTGCTATTTCATTGGGCGGGAACCAGCAATCAGAATAGGGCGACAAAGACCATTATATCCTAGGAGAAGTTTTGGCCAATCAGAATAGGACGGGCAGGCCCATTCTAACCTATGAAGGGGGGTTTAACCAAACAGAAAAGGAGCGACAAAGTCCCATTATATCCTTGGAGAAGTTTGGGCCAATCATATAAAAAGGGGGGACAGTTCAAATACAGTAAAAATTTCAGAACGAGCTGATTGGTTGAAGCGGGGGGGGGGTCGTCCCGCTTAGCCAATCAAGGCGAGTACTTTCTCATAGGTTTTTGAGAAAAAAAATTTTTGGGCGCTCTGTACACGGCCGAAATCAAATTTTAACATACGAAGTGGTCCCCATGGTTATAAAATGACAAAATATG